>CM042091.1:49494570-49531135 GCA_023512835.1 Taxillus chinensis
ATTTGCACCCAATCGAACGATGACCGACCGGTAGCGGAACAAGAGACCAAGTATGATTCTCTTCGGGCGGCAATTTGGTAGTCATAGCCTTGAACCCAATGGGGGTTGTGGCACGCCTCTTCATAGTATGAGGTTGACAATTGGGAAATTCTATGGACAAAAACACGATGAGGCACGAAAAATGGGAATATGTGACATACGAGTAAGGGGTAGCGTGTACCGAGGCGGGACGGTGAAGGCGCGTCCAAGGCAAGCAACGTAGCATGGTGGGCATGATAGTCGTGGAAATGGAAAGGTGGCTTGAAGGAGCGGGTGGAGCGGCGCAAGGTGGGCGGGGGGAGGGGAGGGGAGGGCCGAATCAGTGGCATCAAGAGATGGGTCAGGGGCAAGGATGGTCATCGGTAAGGAGGAAGACGGAAGAGATGGGTCGTGGTGGGATGTAACGGGTGGAAGGGCCTCGAGAGTAGGAGGAGAGGGAGGTATGTGGTCAGGGGAGGAGGTGTCAGGGGCTGGAGTGGGGAGGACAACAAGGTCAGATGGAGAGTCCTGGGTGGGTGGTGAGGTAGAGAATGGAAAGATGGTTTCGTGAAAAACCACATCTCGAGAGGAGATAAATAAATGAGTGTTCAGATCATAAAGACGATAACCCTTTTGACCAGTAGGATAACCAAAGAAAACACACCGACGGGCCCATGCATCAAACTTGTGTTTAGGAAGAAGATTAGTGGCATAACATAAACTACCAAATACCCGTAAGAGAGAATAATCGAGGGAGCGTTGGTGTAAAAGTTCGTAAGGAGATTTATGATCTAGTAAAGGTGTTGGAAGGCGATTGATGAGATAACACGCAGTATCTAAGCTTCCTCCCCAAAAACGTAAAGGAATGTTGGCCTAAAAACGGAGGGCACGAGCCACATTTAAAAGGTGGCGATGTTTGCATTCAACGATGTCATTTTGTTGGGGAGTATATGGGCAAGAGCGTTGGAAAGAAATACCAGTAGTTCGGAAAAAAGGTTGGAGAGAAAGAAATTCACTTCCATTATCAGCACGTAGGGTTTTAATAGGAAGACGAAATTGTGTTTGGACCCAAGAGAAAAAAGATTTGATGATCCCTTGTGTAACGCCCCCAAATTCAGGACCTCCAAACCGGGTGCGTTAGCGGAAATAAAATATATAAATTTTAAACTATTACTTATTTCTTCAAACAAACCAGTAATTATTACAAATTTCAATCCAAGATCTTTAAGGTTTAGGGGTTTAGAGACTAAGTGTCCTTAACCCATTATTACATAACAAGCACACAAGCAATCAAACTTATAAATCTTTAAAATTTCACACAATTTTATTTCCAAGTACTTCTCGACTCTTTATCTTAGTTTCTCCCTTCCTTTAATTACCTGGGGTTGGAAAAGAAATCATAACAAGGGTGAGCTCAAATAGCCCAGTAAGAGTAAACATAAGTGAGCAAGGAGAATCATAAATATATCGAACATAAGAAATACCATAAAGATTTCATAACATTTGCACATCATATGTGATCAACATTTCACAAGGGAATCATAACATGGAAGATTATGTTTAGACATCGTATCATAACATCATGACCTAGGTTAACTACCCAGATACTGTATCATAACATAACATGTTATCAGCTGGATTGACACTCTCCAGTGATGTTCTTTACCCAATGCATTGGAGGTCTTTCTGGAACCACCCATCATAAACTTACTCTGTCCAAACATAAGAGGTTAAAACAACTTTAGCATACATAACATGAGACATATCATAGAATTCCAATAAAACATTCAAGGTTAACAAGGATAACCACGAATATCAAAATGGTTATCTACCCCAATCAATAGCATAGATTATCAAGAGAGTGATTAAAAAGAGACTAATCTAATCTTCTCAACAATAAAATGGAATTAGAAGAATAAGAAACATAAAACTCTTACAATAATAATTTCAAATAAAACAAGATAGAGAGGAAGATAAAGAGGAAGAGAAAAGTGAGAATAAAGAAAAGAAAAATCCTTACTATCCGCTTGTCGTTCTCCGCGTTCTAAACCTTAAAAAAATATCAAAATACTAAATTAGCATTAATGCTTGAAAAGTTCAATATCACACATATCTCCTTATATATATATATATCATACTTTAACTTATATCTTTTAATAGGCATACCGTGCTTGTGGGGTTGAATATTAATTTGGGTTCCCACTTCTATTGCTGTTCCATTTCCTATTTCGATCCCATGCATCGTAAACCTTGAGTTGTGCACTAACTAGGTTATATGCTTTGAGAGTTTTTGAATAAGATTTACTCTTTGTATTGGGTGAACGGAAAAAACGTTCGATAAGCTTATTTTTCCTACGTGTCTTCCACCTAAACCATGAAGGGATATTAGACATGGGTCGAAAGGGAAGATCTAGAGGAGATAAGGATGGGGATAGCTGTGAGGTTGAAGCATTAACAATTGGGGTTGCAGAAGAAGAAGGTCGATTGTCGGGGGAATTCATTTTGGAAGTCGTTCCTTACGATCTTCCGCTATCTAGAACCTTAAAAATAAAAATAAAAACATAAGTTAATATTCTCATCTTTTCACTTGAATTATAGAATGACAACGCTATGATAAAATACTATAATTTAAAATAATTACAGTGTATGTATATGAGGTGGCAAGGCCAACCATGTATATATATACGAGGTGGTACAACCAATCATATAAATAACATATGTAAGGTGGTAAAACCAACCATGAATATAGTATATATGAGGTGGTAAAACCAACCATATAGATCTACATAATAAATAAGAAGCGACTTCAAAATTTCAAAATCTTAAGTATTACCTTTCGTAGAACTTCGACGCCTGGTAAGTACCAAAAGCAAAAGAGAATTTGAGTAGAGTATTTGAGGTGTTAAGAGGGCTTAAGGGAGTGTTTTTAGAGGAAATTTCGTGGTGTGGCTTGAGGGATTTGTGCTTAAGAGGAGAGGCAAGACACTCCTTATATAGGCAAGCATGGTGGTAGGTGTGTAGTGTGAAAGTAGTGTATGAATTTGACTTTGGCATTAAATTAAATTATATAAAATATATATAATACTTTATTTTCCTCCTATTATCCTTTATTAAAATGTGGGTATCTTCTCCTACCATTTTAAAATTGTTTTAAGACTTTTCAACCTAGAAGGTTCCTTTGGCATCAAAAGTCCACATTGGTGTACTCCCTACTAATTCAATTATAACATTTTTAATTTTATAGTTTTTGACAAACGTCCAATTGTATTGCATTACTGACTCAAATATCTACAAATGGGTATCAATTCTATAATTTGTACATATGTATAACAAAAGTTATTGAATTTTAAAGTCATACAAAAATGTTTACCTGTTCATACTGAACCTATGTGTAGTATTTTAACTTCTAGAATTGATTGGCTTCATATTAAATTCTGAAATTTCTACACGTTTAAGCTAAGTCATAAATGAACAAATGGGCTTTGGTTTCATGTCAATTGGATCTGTATAATTCAAGTTATGGATTTTTGAATGGGACCTCTAGAATCTGCCTCATTCGAATTTTTGGGCCTTACCTATGTTTTATACTTTTAGTAAAGTTAAGGCTTGTAATACTTACTTACCTATAGTAATTTGGTTTAAGAAACTAAATGACATAATATATAGCATCTAAACTTTTTATGACGTATAAGAAATTATTTTATTTTTATAACGTATTTAATATTTACGCGGATAAAATAATATTATTGCATAATCAATAAAGTAAGATAACATTATAGCATAAAATATTAAAATCCTAAACATAACATTAATATCATATTCTATGGTCTTCGTAAAATTTCTTGAATTATATTAGCGTATGTGCATAGGACGTGTTGTGCTTCGACAGTAGAGCTGCACAACCCTTCGGCTAACATTGTCGTGGTTGTCGCACGAATAACCTCAAACTTCTCCCTGTGTCTCGTCGCATTATATTGCAGCCATTGGATACGAGCATTTAGCTCATCTACAGCAAAGCATAGCTTTGTAACTTCAAGTCGTATTGCTCGCCGATCTTCATCTCGTACACTATTCTCGGATGACGGTACTTGAGAACTTGATGCCATAACTCTTATTATTCTTCTTCTTACTTCTATACTCTCTTATAAATAAAATCTCATACTCATATCTATTTATGGAAGTCCAAATGGATACTATTCATAACGGCCAGTTACTATTATAACGGCTACTTACTAGTTACATGCTATTTGAATGACTATATTGGGTGCTTATTTTTATCGTGATAATATCTAAAATATCCTTTCTAATTATTGTTAACAATGACATTATTATTATTTTATTATTATTACTCTTTAAGGAAGAACTTAAATAGCTAAAAATTTTGCGGGTCTTACATCCTACCCTCCTTAAAGAAATTTCGTCCTCAAAATTATTGCGTACCTTCGTTATCACAAAAGCTCATGCTCCCAAGGAGAAAATTATAATTACTTTCTATGGCCTATTCAATATTTCTCGAATTGTATCTGCATAAACCCTGAGGGTTAAGCGAGCTTCACAGAGAGCCACATTGTCCTTCGCTAACATTGCCGATGTGGCTGCATGGATGAGATTAGCCTTTTCCCTAATCCTTGTTTGCTCTAATAGTAGCCAATGATTACGAGTGTCGGTTCATCTACGGTAAAGAGTAGTCTTGTAATCTCAGCCCGCACCCTTCGTCGATCTTCATCTCGCGTGGTGCTAGATTCAAGTATATACACATGAGAGTTGGATGATGCCATATCGTTGCACTGCTTCCTATAAGATTATCTTCTCCTTCTGTTTATATTTATATATAGCACTTGCTTAGAGTGCGGCTACTTCAATAATGATAATGATATTATAATTGATATAGGTTCTCAAAAGTCAAAATAGGCTTGTTCTATCATCAATCAAAATCATATCAATCACTTCCTATAGATATAAAATATTGACTAAGATTTGCGGTTTCACATTATAAAACGTGTCCTAGACATTATCACCAATATTATTATTTTCCATTTATTATGTTTATGATATCACTCTTAAAACTCTAGAGTTATACGATGACATAGGGTTAAAAGCATCATTTATTTAAAAGGAATACGTAAAATAAAATACACCATACAAATTTCAAATTATGATAGAGCTAAGCGGTTTTTTTTTTCTAGATGTTGTCTAGATTTGATGACCCAGCTTCAGCTTGCCAAAGGTTATTTGGAATAGCACTTTCATGTGTTGGCTTATATGCCTCCATTTTTCGTAGCAGATCCTCCGCGCTGCTGCTAACGATGATGATCCTCTTTTGTGATGGTTTAATGAAACCTTCTTCGATGGCAGTATCTATTTGGGCTATAAAGGGGTCGAAAAATCCACCTATATGTCTAGCAACTTCTTCCTTTCGTTGATGGAGTTCGGAGATCACGTTTCCATGCTCTGAATGTGTAGATATATGTCCTCCCACTGAGCGAAAGCTCCAGAAGTCCAATAATTTCGCAATTGCAGACAACGTCTAACCCTTTAGAGACAAGTTCCTCACCGAGTTCTATGGTTGCGATCTTATAACACTCTTTCTTCCCAATGGTTTTTCCTCCAAGAACACCAACTCGTTGGAACCTTGAGTTTCGTGGTAGTTTATAGTAGGAAGCCATGTTTCAACTGAAGAGAAATTGTTGTCTAGATTTATAACTATGGAAATAGCGCATACTTCCATTTGTAGTGTTATTCGTTGGGGTGGGTAAACTTAGCATGTAAGAAAAAGCAAGCTAAAAGATAACTTAACCGTGTCTTAGAAGCATAGGTGCATTAACTTCTACATATAGCAAGAGCATGGGTGAGTGCCTTTGGCGTGCGGTATAAGGCATGCATGATATGGCGTTAACGTGTAGTAAATCTATACCTATGTAGCTGCGTGCGCAATATTGAAGCTAGGATTCTTAACTTAAAGCATGGAACAAGATGATAGGTATTTACTTGGGCATTAAAGAAAGGAGTATATATAATAAAAATAAAATAACCATTAAATCGGGCATAAGATAACTACTTAAATTAAGGGGTCATCATTTATTTGCTTCTCTAATGTGAGAAATGACAGGTTGATGTAATGATACTTGTGGCATTGGCAATGTGAGAATTATCAGGTTGATTGCGTAAAAGGGCAATCAATTGATTATATTCTTCGGTAGTAAAAGTGGGGCTATCATGGATTTTGACCGGGGTCTGGTGTTGTATCCTTTTCAGCAGTGTAAGCAGCCCATCTATTTCGGGGCTTGACATTCTTTCCATGAAGTTTGTGGCCCACAGGAAAGCCATGAAGAAAAAAGCATCTGTCAATCGTGTGGGTGTCTCCATCGCAATGTGAACATTTTAGAGACCTCCTTGAATTGGAGTTGTATTTGGTGTCCCCAGGATTAGAGGATTTTAGCCCAATTCTTTGTTTGCCCGAGTTGGTGTCACCTTTGTGGTTTGAAGAACGTGTGATTTGCATGGCATGGGATCCAATCGTCGATTCACCACATCTAGTTGCCTTTCGTGTTGAAGGATCAAGCCATGGACACGACGTGTGTCTGGGATTGGTGACATCATTAGAATTGACCCACGTATGGTTGAATAAGGTTCATTCAAACCCATTAAAAATTGCATGACCCTTTCTTTCTCCTCTCTAGAAGCACGTGTTGAGGAGCCTTCACAAGTGCAGATGATGGGTTCATGATATGAATCCAATTCATCCCATAGGGCCTTTAGTTTGGTGTAATATTCTGAAATCGAAAGATCACCTTGTCGATGTTCAACAATTTCTTGACGGATTTGGTAAATTCGGGAGTCATTGCTTTGGGAGAACCGGTCTTTGAGATCACTCCATACCATGGATGCGCTGGTGCAATAAAGCACACTGCTCGCAATGTCGGGATGCAGTGAATGTAGAATCCAGGACAACACCATGTCGTTGCACCTTTGCCAAATGGCGAATTTCGCATCAGTTTTTGCTGGGGGCTTGATGGTACCGTCGATGAACCCTAATTTGTTTTTAGCGCTCAAGGCAATTCTCATCGAACGACTCCATTGGCCATAGTCATCACCTTTGAGAGGTTTGGAAACTAGAATAAGACCGGGTGAGTCAAAATGATGTAGGGTAAATGGATCAAATACATTGATTTGTGATCCTGATAATTTTTCATCACTCATGTTTGAAAGCCTGTGGAGGACGTATTGAAAGAGAGTCAAGGCTTTGATACCATAAAAGAATATTGGAAGAAAAATGTATCCGTATTATTTCATTGTAATGATTCTTGTACAATATTAATACATAATAAAATAATTGTAACAGCTAAAAACAATAATTACAATATTTGTAACCTTTAATTCCTAATTACGGTTTCTAATCACAGCTATAACTCTAATCGCTAATTACCTGTATTACAAAATAATTATAACCTTTAACAATTATTCTTATTATTTATTACAGCTGTGTGGTCTTCGTTTATATAAGGAAGGACCCAATTGGTAATTTTACTGTGCTACCGGTTTAGTGAAAAGGTCAGCTAATTGGTCGTGAGACCGAACGGGCAGAAGTCGCAGTGCACAAGCGGCTACTCTATCACGAACGAAATGACAGTCAATCTCAATGTGGTCACAATATGAATAGCTGCGTGGCTGTCACGGAAAAGCAGAGGAGTGGGAGCACGTGGCATCTGAAAATCCTGAAGAAGCTGTTGAAGCCAAATGAGTTCCGCAGCAACTGACGCCATAGCACGATACTCTGTTTCAACAGAGGAACGAGAAATAGTTGCTTGTTTCTTTATGAGTGAGTCTCCTAAGAAGACCCAGCATCCAGTTGTTGAGCGACGAGTGTCCACGCAGGAGCCCCAGTCAACATCGGAAGAGGCGCAGAGGTGGAAAGAAGTAGAGTTGGAAAAGAGAAGTCCTTGACCTGGATGACCCTTAATATACCGAAGGAGTCGATGTGCTGCCTTAGATGGGAATTGCGTGGAGAAGCCAAAAATTGAGTGAGTTGATGCACAGTGAAACAGATGTCAGGATGGGTCAAGGTGAGATATAGCAGTTTGCCAACCAACCGCCGATAGGACAATCGCTGGTCCTCTGATAATAAAGTCCCATCAGACATGGTCAATTTGGAGGTAGGATCCATAGGTGTAAGTGCTGGTGAGATAGCCGGTTTCCTCCAATAATTGAAGAGCATAATGTCTTTGGGACAGAGAGATGCCATGGTTAGTTTCCATGATTTCAAGACCAAGGAAATATTTCAGCGAGCCAAGGTCTTTAAGTTTAAACGGTGATGGAGTTGTTGCTTCAACAAAGTCGTGGCCTGAGCTGAAGGACTCATGATAATAATGTCGTCAACATACACAAGGAGAGCAACAAAGTTTGATCCTGTCCCACAGCATTGGAGAATTTGGTGTAACACTGGCGGGAGGCCTTGCTGGTGATGAGACGAAAAGGACATCTTCAAGAGTGATATTGTGCAATTGGATATCACCAGCATAGTGTACCTGTGTCTGTGAGTTATTGGGAAGGTGGACCGTGGTGCTGGAAATTGGATGAAGGGAGACAAAGAGGCTGGCTGTAGGGCAGATGTGTCTCGTTGCCCCGGTGTCAACAACCCAACATGACACCAACATGACAATTGTCTGAGGAGGGATCAGATGGCACGGTGGTATGGTGATTGGACATCACAGCTAAGAGCTCTTGATATTCATGAGAGCTCAGATTATCAACAAAGGACTCCATAGATTTGGGTGGAGGCGGGCTGTGGGTGGGACCATCTGAGTTAATGTCCAGTGTTGAAACTTGATGTGCTACAGCCATGGACCGATTTTGCTGCAATCTGAGGAATGATAACCAGGTGGTATCCATGCAGTTTGTAACACTTATCAACAATGTGACCGGACATCTTGCAGTGTGTACAGAACGGCCGATCACGACCTTGGTTCTTAGATGTAGCAGAACCATATAGCCGTGTGTAATCTTGAGAGCTTTTCCGTATGGGATTAGTCCGTACAGCATTGATAGGACTAGGGGTGTCGTCAGTGAAAGAATAAGATCGTGGTTGTCGATGTTGCTCTTCTTGAATCAACAAAGCAAAGACTTGGTTAATCGGTGGAATTGGTTGCATTAGTAAGATCTAACCTCGTATAGGTGAATAAGAATCATCTAATCCCATCAGAAACGACATGACATATTCAACCACGTGATGATCAATTAGAGTCTTCATGCCACCGCAGGTGCAAGAACAAGTTGGTCTGTAGTGGTTAAGCTCTTCCCAAATGGTTTTCAGCTTGGTAAAATATACAGCGATGGAAGAACGATCTTGTCGAAGGTTCATCAAATCGCGCCGGAGTTGAAATAATTTGGGCCCATTGCTCTGCTGGAACCGATCCTGGAGGTCTTGCCAGATTGCCGAAGCAGATGTCATGTATATGAGGCTTGCCGAAATCTCCTTGGAGATGGAATTCAGGATCCAAGAAACTACTATGGCGTTGTTGCGACTCCAAGAACTCAGAAGAACAGGATCGTCACCATTAGGTTCAGGCAAGGATCCGTCGATGAAGCCTTTCTTGTTCTTGGCGAATAGCGCTAGCTTCATGGCTCTGCTCCAACTGGGATAATTATCACCGGGGAGCAGCTGTGACACGAGAACGTGACCTGGATTCTCGGCGTGATGCAGAAAGTATGGATTTCAGGGATCATCGATGATCGGCATGGCGGAAGAAGAAGACGCACAAAGAAGAAGAAGACGAACAGAGAATTGTTATTGGCTTTGCTCTGATACCGTATCAAGAAAACGAAAGATGGAAGAAAGAAAACGGAATTGACTTCTTCTTATTATTCTTATTATTTATTACAGCTGTGTGGTCTTCATTTATATAAGGAAGGACCCAATTGGTAATTTTACTGTGCTACCCTTAATAGAACCAACCCATTGCCGTTCCTAATTAGACTTGCAACATATGTTAAACTACAACAAATACAACTATTCAAAGCACGAAGAACTGACCAATGGAGTTCAGCATCTGCCACCTGCATAATATCAGCAAGCAATTCTGTTTTGAAACCCGAAAACAACCATTGGACTGAGCTGCCACTAGCTAAACAAAATTGCTAACACATAAAAATTGAAACAAATTTAAAATGACAAGCTTACGTCTCTAGTCGAAGCCAAGGCATCGAATTGCATTCCGAACATTCCGAACATTGCCCCCACCATAATCCAGAAGAGTTACAACACTCAAAGAAGTTAAGAGGCAGAAAAATGAATGGCTCAGTTCAAGCATTGAATTGGAGAGAGAGACCAGCGTGTGCATTGCTTCCCCCACTGGAACACGGACCGAGAAACCAGGTTGTTTGAGATGATTTCGGCTTGGATGGCGTCTGAGAACATCATGGCGTAGGAAGCACCCAACTTGTGCAGCACAAGAATTGGACGATTTTACGCCCAGAAACTGCGAAGAGCCAAGCGGGGCTACCTCCGTCACAGACACAGACAAGCGCGCGCGCACAGCCGATGAATCCAGTGACGGATTTAGGGGGGGGGGGGGGGGGGGGGGGGGGGCGGCATGGCCCCCCCCAAATTTTTAATTTTTTTTATTATATATATATATATATATTTATATTATATATAAAATTTAAAAATTTAATTATAGTAAAATATATATAGTTATATTTATATTTATATGTGTATATATATAGATATATATAAATATAATTTTAAATTATAGCTATATATACTAATTAATAATATATATATATATATATGAAAATTTTAAATGGATTTAATTCATTAATTTTTGAATTTTTAAAAGTTAAAATGATATAAAATAAAAAATACTGTGCACATTAATACTAATATATATTAAATTTATAATTTTAAAAGTCTTAAAATCAGATAACATAGTTCACAAACATAACATATCATGTATTAATAAATCATCTTAAATAAATAAATTAAAATTAAAAATTAAAAAATAAATGATAATATTGTTTAGTTTGATTTAATTTAAACCGCAGTTTTGAAATCCCAAAACAAATCAAACCGATAATATTATTCGGTTTCAAACCCAATCAAACCGATTTTGTTTGATTTTGACGATTTGATAAATTAAATTAGTAGTTTCTGAAGGTCAGTTTAGTTCGGTTTTGGTGATTTAGAATTTCACCCCTAACTTAGATGATGCTAATCATAATTTTAGGTAACAAATGTAGATTATACGGTTTATATCTCGGTCCCCCCTAATCAAACTTTCTGGATCCGTCCCTGGATGAATCGATCAACTAACTGTGGATCAAATTACCAAATTCAAAACCATCATGATGGTGGTTTCTGTTGAGGATCTTGATTAGGATCCAACAACAATCTAGAGAAGGATAACCGAATACTCAAACTCTAGCCCAAGCAATTCAAGTAATTAACTGAAAAAGCCGAAAATAAATATAAACCTCTAATATGAGAGTTTATAATTGCTAATAGCCAATAATCTGAATAATTTGAATACATAAATTGTCATAGACAAGACCTATTTATAGGCAAGCTAGTAACTAGGAATTGGAAACCTATTATAATAAGGAAACTCAAGTAAAATACCAAAATACCCTAATACGAATAAAATAAAGGAAAGTAAATAAAAGGGAAAGACTTCTAATACGATAAGGAAAGTAAATATATGGAAAGACTTCTAGACAAAGCAGAAAACTTGTTCAGCAAGGCAAGACATGTCGCGGGCTTCATCTTCAATATCGCTTTGTGAATAGCGCAAGGTCTTTATCATTCCCCCACCCTTCGAAATTTCCCTTGTCCTCAAGGGAAAATTGGGGAAACTGTTCTACATTTAAAGTAGAGCGTCCCATTAATCCCAGAAACCCATAATCCTTTATAAAATTCTTGACTTCCTTTCTTGTGTGAATCTCCTGTCTCACTGTCACAAAATTAGACTCCTGCAAAAACTGAAACGAAGCAGATCTCGAATCTATTGTGAGTTCTACCAACATCTCTGGCTTGTGAAACACTTTTGCAAATAGGGATGACAAAGAGTGATAACAAAAAGTCGTGGCCTAGGAGGGTTGAGCATTAGTCGGTCCAATTATAAAGGTCACGTTGTTGGGAACAATTACAAACTGGGTGCGCCTTGCGTCGAGGGCACCGTCTAGCTGGACATCATCAAGGACAAAGATCATGTTGTTGAGAGACTCTTCAATGGTGATGGACTTGTTGACTTTCACTTGCGCATCATTCACCACGGTAGAGGAAATCAAAGGAATCAAGAACTCTGAAGTTAGAGTTGGGTCGCCAATCCCTTTAGATGAGTCACCAGATGGGAACTCAGCCTCATGTTGTGATTCTTGTGAGCTCTGAAAACATGGTTCATCTTTAATGCTTGAAATAGCTTTCACCTCCTGTGAAGTTTGTTGTGACATACGATCATCTCCTTGAGTTTGTCTACATCCCATAAGATCTTTTCCCTTGTATGCGAATAATCGATCAATTTTCTGATTAATTATGTCTTGGAATCGAATCATCTTTGTCAAAGTTGTCAAAAGCTCTGTCATGGAATTCTCCAAGGCTTCGAACCGTTGCCTGTTCGTCCTTGCCGCCTCCTCCGTCATTGCTGATGAAGAATGCGAGATAAAATTGAGAAATCTTAATTAGGATCTCTCAATGAAAGCACCAAATTGTTGAGGACCATGATTAGGATCCAACAACAATCTAGAGAAGGATAACCGAATACCCAAACTCTAGCCCAAGCAATTCAAGTAATTAACTGAAAAGGCCGAAAATAAATATAAACCTCTAATATGAGAGTTTATAATTGCTAATAGCCAATAATCTGAATAATTTGAATACATAGATTATCATAGACAAGACCTATTTATAGGCAAGCTAGTAACTAGGAATTGGAAACCTATTATAATAAGGAAACTCAAGTAAAATACCAAAATACCCTAATACGAATAAAATAAAGGAAAGTAAATAAAAGGGAAAGACTTCTAATACGATAAGGAAAGTAAATATATGGAAAGACTTCTAGACAAAGCAGAAAACTTGTTCAGCAAGGCAAGACATGTCGCGGGCTTCATCTTCAATACTGCTTCCCGTGAATAGCGCAAGGTCTTTATCAGTTTCCATCATAATTGCGCACAAACCCAACCCTCGAGTCAAATTTTCAACACGACAACAGTTGAAAAGCAATTAACGTAGCCATGAAAAAACAACATTTGGGAGAGATTTTGTGGGAGAATTGAACTCTGGAGCGATGAAAATGAGGCAACCAAGCTCTAATTTCTCACCTGCTTCTGCCAAATCCAAGACGTTTAGGGAACAAATTGAGAGCAGAAGAGGCGAGAGAACGAAAAGAGAAGATCAATCGTACCAGGAATGATGGTGCACCCAAGAGCTGCTTCGTAGCCTCCACAACTCTCTGCTCCGCTGAGTTGATGCTCAGCACTCAGCAGCTGTGGTTTTGATTGTAAGCAAAGGCAATGGAGGGAGAGACGAGGCGAAGAAGGAAAAGAGGAAATGAAGGCGGAAGCAGAGTAGGGACCGCTGGGTCTTGGTGGCAGTGCTGGGCCTGGGCCGTTTACTAATTGCATATTATTGGGATGTGCTTGAATTAGCAACCCAGCAAAAATAAAAAAGGGCTTGAGCTTAATAGCCCAACTGACACAGCAATAGGACGGTAGCCCATGGACCTAAATAAGTGAATGAATATCAAAATAATCAACCATCAACTCGGGATAGGACTTTAAACGAACCGAGCCGGGCCGAGTAGTAAGGTATTCAAACATGTTCATTACTATTCATTAATGAATCGAACCGAACACGAACTTTAAATTATAGTGTTTACGAATGTTACTACGTTATTTATAAACTGTTTACAAACGTTTATGAACAAGTATTCATGAACTTGTTCACAAATGTTTACGAACGCAATTATGAAATCCTAAAAATGTAAAAAAAAAAATCACACCGTAGACTTATCCCAAAAAGTATAATTAATTAACTGTTATGTTGTATTATTATTTGTTTAATATGTTTAAACAATTACTATACGTAGTTCATGAAAATATTATAATAATAGTAATAATAATAAATAAATAAATAAAATATATATTTATATTTAATAAAAAAACTATATGTATTAATTGATTTGTTAATTTTTCGTTTACAAATAATTTTCACAAACACGAATAATATTTACGAACCATTTGTAAATACTTGTTCATGGACGTTCACGAACATGTTCACAAATATAACAAACGGTCACAAACTGTTCACGAATAATACTATTTCTTAACGAACGAACATAAACGATCTTTTACCGAGCCGAATGCGAGCTTGTACATGAACGTTTGGTTCATTTATAGCCCTGACCCAGGATCATTGATCGAAAAATATTTGTACAAATTTAGTCATCAATTTTTTTAAATAATAAAAACAAAAGTGAAAACTAGATCATATATATTCAAAATAAATGTACAAGATGAACTTATTCAAGTTTAATTTTAAGGGTGAATACTTAGGAGTCGTTTGGTATTACTATGATTTTATATTTTTTTTAAATGGTAAAATCAATACATTCATTCTAATTTAATAATAATATATATTTAAAAATGGTTTTTAAAAATGGTATATCTCATTGTTATTTTTAAAAACTGTTTCTAACTATTTGAAAATTTTAAAATTAAACTCAATTCTATTGTGAAACCTAAATATATATTTTTTTACTTTTCCTCTATTTTAGTACTTGGACCTGCCAAATATAATTTTCTTTTTTAGTTTTTTAGGGACTCGGATTTTAAAAATATATAATCATTTTAAAACACTTTATCTCTCCTATCAACAAAATTCATAAAACGGAATATATAAGCCAAAACTTGTATCAACTAGACTCTTAATTTTATAAAGCACAATAATGAAACATTGAGTACATTAGATAAAAACACGGAATGTCTATCTTTTTTTTTTCAATGGAGGCACCAAGTATGACAAAACAATGCTAAAAAAATCATACATTCTTGTTTTAAAAAATCATATCAACACATAACATGAAAATTTGTTAAATTTAACAAAATAAAACCACTAAACCAATATGTTAAATATAGTATAATATATATATATATATACACACAAAATTAAAGTATAACATATCACAAAATTTTAAAGGGATTTATGTATTACATATAATTGGGGAATGTAAACATATCATTAAGGTGATATAGACGTTATTCCATCCATAATTTCAATGGATGCCAATGTCATATAAAGCTAATTAATTTTAATATACACCTAGAGATTAACAAAATTTTATTACTTTTAACTCCTAAGGACAATCTTTTCTTGTCTGCACAAAAATTGAATGCTTGTAACATCATCTATGTCTTAATTGTTTCAAGGATGTGTATTATTGATTCATCCATCAATGAAAATAAGCTCTCTAATTAATTTAGTAACCTTTGAAACATTTTGGCTTAAAGTTTAATGTCCTCTCCCTTCACTTGAAGAGACATCTCCCATTAATTAACTACTCCAATAAGCCGAAGACTAACCCTTGTACAACATTATATACATATAAACATTGCAACAACACTTCATTCCTTAAATTAATAGTTAGGACTTTAACAAACCTCACTGATCCTTCCTTAATCTTATCCTTAGATCCCTCGAAACATTTGATATTTTATTGGTTATTTGCAACCATCCAAAGATGGTTCATCTTATGTTTACATTCATATCAGATCAAATGGGTCTCATATTGATCCTCTTGATTAGAAGCCCTATAAGAAAGTTAGTGATCATGGTGATGGATAGATTGAAGAGGAGTAGGGGCCCTGCGATGATGATGACGGCAGCAGCAACCTTGTTTGTGTTTTTTTTTTATCTCCACCCTACATGCCATAGGGAAGATTAAGAATAGGTCAAAAGAAATGGATTCATTTATGCTTCCATCTAATCAAGTTCTAATTGCCAATTTTTGCTTAGAAGCTTCACTTATGGGTAACTTGGGAATATTTCACGATCGCCTTTAATTTTTTTTATATAAATGTCTATTTATAATTAAATCACATTTCTCTTAATGATTTTACTGTCATTTGAGCTTGAATGTTTATGGGGTTATACATATAAATACTTATGCAGGTTTTACCTTAATATTAGCACTAATGATAGATGGGCTACACCACTACGTCAGAAAGCATGTCCTCCTTAAACAGAGTTCGAAAATAACATAGAAACAAAAACAAGGTTTGTGAGGACCGCAAAAGGTGGCACCGGAAAGAAATATCTAACATGAAAGACGAAATTTATACATTGAAAAATAAAATTGAATGGAAAGCAAACCATATGACTTTAGTGATAATTAATAGTTTGTTGGGATAGATGTTACCGCATGCTATTTCAGGAAAAGAAAAGGAAATGACGTCTATAATCAAAAATAGATATTGACCTCTCTTTTTAAAGGAAATAAATGTGTGGAAGAGAGAGAATCTTGAAACCTATAAAAGGGGCATGACTTAAACATTAAAAGAATCCCATGCATTGTTGTAGAGAGAAATTAAGAGATTAAGAGAATTCGGTGTGAGAATTCTTGAATGTAGGTGTAAGTTTGTAAATTTCTTTTCCTAGTAAAAGATCTGCAGCAACTCGGAGACATAGGCAAAATTAGCCGAACTCCGTTATCAATTTTGTGTGTCATTTTCTTTGCATTTCCGATATTTACAAATCTAGCAATACAGAAATTTTGTGTAATTTCCTAACAACTGGTATCAAAGCCAAGTCGGTGGAAGCTAGATTCGTATGAGAGCAATGGCCGCAGACGAAGGAAAGGTGAAAATTGAAAAGTTCGATGGTGCGGACTTTGGATTCTGAAAGATGCAGATCGAAGATTATCTCATACCAGAAAAAGCTTTATCAACCTCTCTCAAAAACGAAGCCAGAGGGCATGAAGGATGAAGACTGGGCTCTTCTCGACAGACAAGCCCTCGGAGTTATTCGATTGACGTTGTCTCGCAATGTTGCCTTCAACATAGCAAAGGAAAAGACCACGACGGGTCTTATGGCGGCCCTTTCCAATATGTATGAGAAGCCATCGGCCTCCAACAAAGTTCATCTAATGAGGCGATTATTCAATTTGCGAATGACGGAAGGCGCATCGGTAGCTCAACATCTCAATGAACTCAATATAGTCACAACGCAAATGAGTTCAGTTGGGATCGAATTTGATGATGAGGTACGAGCATTAATACTTTTGTCTTCCCTACCAGAAAGTTGGAATGCTACCGTCACAGCTGTGAGTAGCTCATCGGGAAACAACAAGTTAAAATTCAATGATGTTTGGAATCTGGTTCTTAGTGAAGAGATCCTATGAAGAGACTCTGCTGAATCTTCAACCTCTACTGTATTGCATATAGAGTCAAGAGGAAGAAATTCAACCAAAGGAAATGGACGTGCCAAATTCAACTATCGAGGTAGATCAAAAGATGGGAGGTCCAAATCGAGGAATCCCAACAATTCCCATAGCTCAAAGAACATTGATTGTTGGAATTGTGGGAAGATTGGTCACTACAAAAATCAGTGCAAGAGTGCACCTAAAGATCAGGAAACAAAGGTACAAGCTAATGTCACTACTATTTCAGGAAACGATGATGCATTAATATGCTCCTTGGAGACCAAGAAGGAGTCTTGGGTGTTAGACTCTGGAGCATCATTTCATGCTACCTCGCAGAAAGAATTTTTCGAGAGGTATGTCCCTGGAAACCTTGGAAAGGTATATCTTGGTGATGATCAACCATGTGATATTATCGGTAAAGGTGTAGTGAAGATTAAGTTAAATGAGTTTGTTTGGAAGCTAAATGATGTTAGACATATTCCCGACTTGAGAAAGAACTTAATCTCCGTAGGACAATTGGCTAGCGAAGGCTACAGTACGATCTTCCATGGTGATGATTGGAAGATCTCAAAAGGGACAATGACAATTGCTCGTGGCAAAAAGAGTGGTACTCTTTACATGACAGCAGGCACATGCTGTTCCATCACAGTTGTTGAAGGAAACGATAATCCCAATCTTTGGCACCAAAGACTTGGCCACATGAGTGAGAAAGGGATGAAGATTATGCACTCAAAGGGAAAACTTCCAGACTTACAGTCAGTTGAGATTGACATGTGCGAAGATTGCATACTTGGAAAGCAGAAAAGAGTCAGCTTTCAAACAACAAGAAGGACCCCAAAGAAAGAAAAATTGGAGCTTGTTCACTCTGATGTTTGGGGTCCAACAACTACCCCATCCATTGGTGGGAAACACTACTTTGTGACTTTCATTGATGATCACTCACGGAAGGTATGGGTTTACTTTCTAAAACATAAGTCTGAAGTGTTTGATGCTTTCAGGAGATGGAAAGCTATGGTTGAAAATGAGACAGATCTCAAAATAAAAAAGTTTAGATCTGACAATGGTGGAGAATATGAAGACACCAAATTCAAGAAGTTCTGCTATGAGCATGGGATCAGAATGGAGAGAACCGTACCAGGTACACCTCAACACAACGGTGTAGCTGAGCGTATGAATCGAACATTGACCGAAAGAGCTAGAAGCTTACGTATTCAATCAGGATTGCCAAAGCAGTTCTGGGCAGAAGCAGTCAATACAGCAGCTTACTTGATTAACCGAGGTCTATCGGTACCATTGGAGCATAGCATACCAGAAGAGGTATGGAGTGAAAAAGAGGTAAAACTCTCACATCTTAAAGTTTTCGGTTGTGTAGCATATGTGCATATTAGTGATCAAGGCAGAAATAAGCTTGATCCCAAATCCAAGAAATGCACTCTCATTGGCTATGGCGAGGATGAGTTTGGCTACCGCATTTGGGATGATGAAAATAATAAAGTAATCCGCAGCAGAGATGTGATTTTGAATGAAAGGGTAATGTATAAAGACAGACATAAAATAGTTGTTAATAACTCAGAGCAGGATGGGCCAATATATGTAGAGGTGGATGACGTTGCAGACAATCCTCTTATTGAAAGTCCTCAATTGGAGGAATTAACTGAACAGAATAATGAGAAGCATCCTGACAGACCAAACCCTCTTACTCCAGTTCCTGTATTAAGAAGGTATTCTCGACCTCATGTGCCTAACAGGAAATATATGAACTATTTGTTGCTAACTGACGGAGGAGAACCTAAATGTTATGATGAAGCTTGTTAGACTAAAGATGTTAGTACGTGGGAGCTTGCTATGAAAGACGAGATGAAGTCTTTAATCTCTAACTAGACATGGGAACTAGATGAGTTACCCGTGGGGAAAAAGGCACTTCACAACAAATGGGTATACCGGGTAAAAGAAGAACATGATGGTTCTAAGAGATACAAGGCCCAATTAGTTGTCAAAGGATTCCAGCAAAAGGAAGGAGTTGATTATACTGACATTTTTTCTCCCGTTGTGAAGCTTAATACTATCAGATCAGTATTGAGTATTGTTGCCATTGAAGATCTTCATCTTGAACAGTTGGACGTGAAGACTGCATTTCTCCACGGAGACTTGGATGAAGAAATATACATGTACCAACCTGAAGGTTTTTCAGAAAAAGGGAAGAAGAACATAGTGTGTAGACTTAAAAAGAGTCTGTATGGTTTGAAACAAGCCCCAAGATAGTGGTACAAAAAGTTCGATGGATTCATGAACAAGGAAGGATTCCAGAAGTGTAACGCCGACCACTGTTGCTTCTTCAAGAAATATGAGTCCATCTATATCATTTTATTACTTTATGTTGATGATATGTTAATAACAGGATCAAACATGAATGATATTAGAACGTTGAAGCAGCAATTGTCAATGAAATTTGACATGAAAGACTTGGGTCCAGCAAAGAAGATTCTTGGAATGCAAATCACGAGAGATAAGCAAAGAGGTTTCTTGCAGTTATCTCAAGAAGATTACATCAATCGTGTTTTGCAGAGATTCAATATGGGCGATGGTAAGCCAGTTAGCACACCTTTGGCTAGTCACTTTCGCCTATCCAAGGATCAGTCCCCTCAGACAGAGGAAGAGAGAGATCTAATGGCTAAGGCCCCTTATGCCTCAGCTATTGGAAGTTTGATGTACGCAATGGTCTGTACTAGGCCAGACATTGGCCATGCAGTGGGAGTTGTAAGTAGATTTATGTCAAATCCAGGAAAAGCTCATTGGGAAGCAGTTAAATGGATTTTGAGGTATCTACGAGGCACTACAGAAAGGTGTTTGTACTTTGGCAAAGGAGAAGTTAAACTACAAGGCTATGTAAATGCAGATTTTGCGGGTGAAGTTGATCACCGAAGGAGCACCACTGGCTACATATTCACTATGGGAACAACGGCTGTCAGTTGGCTATCCCAAATACAAAAGATTGTTGCCTTATCCACCACAGAAGCCGAATATGTAGCAGTAACAGAAGCCAGTAAAGAATTAATATGGCTTCAAGGATTATTAACAGAGCTGGGATTTATCCAAGAAAAGAGTCTTCTATATAGTGACAGTCAGAGTGCGATACATCTGGCAAAAAATTCTGCATTTCACTCTAGAACAAAACATATTGATCTTCGATATCACTTTATTAGGACTCTACTTGAAAATGAGATACTAACACTGAAGAAAATTCAAGGAAGCAAGAACCTAGCAGATATGTTAACAAAAGTGGTGACTATTGACAAATTGAAGTTGTGCTCAACTTCAGTTGGTCAACTTGAGTAACAAACCATACAAGGTTGCTGTATTGATCGAGATGTGAAGACAAATTAAAACCAGTCTTCAAGTGGGAGATTGTTACCGCATGCTATTTCAGGAAAAAAAAGGAAATGACGGCTATAATCAAAAATAGATATTGACCTCTCTTTTTAAAGGAAATAAATGTGTGGAAGAGAAAGAATCTTGAAACCTATAAAAGGGGCATGACTTAAACATTAAAAGAATCTCATGCATTGTTGTAGAGAGAAATTAAGAGATTAAGAGAATTCGGTGTGAGAATTCTTGAATGTGGGTTGTAAGTTTGTAATTTTTTCTTTCCTAGTAAAAGATCTGCAGCAACCCGGAGACGTAGGCAAAATTAGCCGAACTCCGTTATCAATTTTGTGTGTCATTTTCTTTGCATTTCCGATATTTACAAATCTAGCAATACGGAAATTTTGTGTAATTTCCTAACAATAGATTCATGAATGTTTTCACTAAAATATTTGATTTGTTTGTCTAAAGACAATCAAATCAATCAATGTCTACAATGATTTTTCAATGAAAATTATTATTATTACTAGACCAAATTAAATTATGTTATGATGGGTAAAATTGGGTTAGTGCAATACCACGTCCTATCCAATTAAAAGCCAGGCCTTTTGATTAGTAAGAGCATCCACACCAGTTCTATCTTCTCTATCCCTATTTTGATGAATGAATAGTAAAAATTTAAAGATATTTAAGAAATTACATACATCAGGTCCTCCATTTCTATCTCTATATAATAAATTATAATTTTTTATTTTTTATTTAATACTTTTTTAATCTCATCTATTTATTATAACCAATTAAAAATGCACATATAACAAGAAATATATTAAATAAAATATTTGGAGGATGAATAGTAATCCTCCAAATATGGAGATTCTCTCTCCAATCTCTAAATTTATTCTCTAAATTTTAGAGTTTGAAGGACCTGATATAGGATATTTTTTTCTAAAATTTAAAATTTTTCTCTAAATTTTGAAGTTTGAAGGATCTAGTGTGGATGCTCTAAGTTAAAGCCTTTATTTACCATAACTCAATAATTAGTATACAATGGAATGAAATAAGTTATTATTTTTTTGTTATATTTGATATATTGAAATATAATAATTTTAAATTACATAATATGTACTCTTTTGGGCTTTAAAATTGTTAATAATAATAATAATAATAAGTGTTTGTTGAGATTATGATAAAAAAAAATTGAGGAGAAAAAAAAGGACTTGATTTTGATTCAAGTGCTGTTCAATAAAAAGCCAGGTTGACTTTTAGGGATTTTGTTATTACTTTTCAATGTTCACACACATCATTTTGTTGTTGTTTTTGGTTGAAAAAAAATGTGTTCACACACCATCATTATTAGTCTGACCCTCTAATGCCTGCCGGAGGGGCCACTCAAAGTCTTTTGTGTTCACACGGGAATGTCTCACGTAAATTCCCAGTTTTGACTTTAAATCTCTTTGACTTAGAATGACTGACATCATTCGAAACTTACATCGGGAACATGGATTCTTGACGGTGATATATTAGAAAAAACGTCGTTATTTTGCACAAAAATAAAAACAACCTCTATCTCCCTCCCTTGGCTCTGTGAATCTCCAATCGCTCGGGTAACCATGAATATGTGATGATTAATTTGCGTAATGCTCTTGATCAGTTTACACCCAACAAGACAAATACCTCACAAAATAGATTTCATGATTTTATCAACAATCAAGAGTGGCAAGAATTAAACATTATAAACCATATACAATTTCAACGTACACCACGATACGATCTCTCACACCTTCCAATATTTCATGGGTAACAAAAAATCAAAATTGTGACTTTCCATGGTCAAATAAACTAAGGAAAGGACTGATACAAATTAAGCATTGGCAGAGCACTCTGTACATGATAGTTGCAGACCTTGGCTTAGGAAAGACAACTTGGACTAACATATAACATACCATGTGATGGGGTAGAATCCCAGAACATATTGCGTACGCGTTTCTAAAACAAGTTGATACCTGCATATTGATATGAGATGTTTACCAGCAACCAAACAAAATCACAACCCATAAAATGTTACCAGCAACCAAACAACCAAGAGATGGAATAAAGTGCAGGGAGAAAATAACAGACCTGCTCCGCGGCATCGTGATCAAAATCATCACGTGTTCAGCTTTCGTAGATGTCGGCGCCTTGCGCATTCAGCGTTGAAGCCGCACTCACTGAACCCGAACCAGTAGCGAGTTCTGGAGCGCTGGAGATTGACTGCGCCGAGGGTGGGAGAGGCACGTGGTTGCTTTTATTTTTGTGCAAACACGTGTCGGTCAACCTTCCAAGCCACCAATGGTCCAATGCTCTGCCTCGCCGGCGACAAAAATAACACGTACTTGAACAACTATACCAGGATCAAGCAAAGAATGAAAAACAAAACTAAAGAGGAACTGGATTGAAAAATGGGCAATAATAGAATTATCTCTGTGACGTGAAGTTTGACAATTTCTTATTACAACATTAACATCAATAGTAGTTAGCAATTGCATGCTAGAAAAGAATCGGAAGGACACATCTTGGCTGAATTGAATATCTTCCTCGTAATCCACGAAATTTGAGAACGATGATGTCGGAACATCCTGGGCTTCATTGCTCCTAACTGTGATCCAATCACCGTCCAACTCCCAACTAGGCCGACTTGAAATCAGGCCCATGACCCTCTCCACCGGAGAATCCGATCGGGAAGAAGGAGGTGTCAGAGGAGGAGCTTCCGAGCGCTCCAGCGAGTCCCAGAGGCCTTGACCCAGCACGGTGGTCGGAGAATCCCATGTAAACTCTAGAGTTGCTTGCTCCACGAGACAATCCGTACCCAATTGCTGATTGCAGAAGGGGTGTTCCAGAAGCTGCCCCGCCGTCCACCGCTCTGAGGGATTCCTCTGCAGACACAGCCGCAGGAAATCCTTGGCATTCTCCGACAAAGAACAGGGAATATCCGGCGCTTTGCCGGAATATCCGATCCTGTATAAAGCAGTCACCGGATCATCAACCTCCGGCCACGGAGCGCGCCCAGCGGCCGTCGGCCGTCTCGATCACCGTGCATCCGACGGCCCATATGTCAGCCGGAAATCCCTGTCCCTCCCGCGGCACAACTTCTGGCGCCATGAACGCCGGCGTACCGGTGGCATTTGGGTCTTGTAATAATCGAGCAACCCCAAAATCAGAGATCTTCAGGCCTTGTTGGCCAACCAAAATGTTCTGGGACTTGATGTCGCAATGGACCACGCCCTTCCCGTGAAGGTACTCCAATCCCTCGAGAATCTGCCGCGTGTAGAGCTGTATTGTCGGCTCCTCCATCGCGCCGCTGCGACAATGAACCGCGTCGTGGAGCGAGCCGCCGGGGACATACTCCATGAAGAGATTGTACATGGGCATGTCGTCCTCGGTAGTGATGTCGAAACCCATGTAGTCGACGATTCGAGGGCAGCTAAGTTGGGAGAGGGGGCGCTGCTCTCTCTGGAGAAAGGCGGAGCGGGAGAGCTCGGAGGACTTGACGGCGAAGAGATCGCCGGAGGGAAAGGCGGCTCCGAGACAGACGGTGGCGGAGGAGCCCCTAGTCCACTTCATGTTGGAGTTGAGATTTAGGTTTGGTAGCTAGTTGGTTGGTGGGATAAAAGTTCGGTCGATCGAGTTGGGCACATATATCTCTCTCTCTCACACACACATATAGAGAGAGATGAGGAAGAAAGAGAGATAAAAAAACATTTAAAATATATATGTAAGAATTTGACTACTCAAATAAATATGTGATTTATTACTTTGGGCGACTTAAAACATGAATTTGGAAATATTAATAATATTTGGCGTCCGAATACTATTAATACGTCAAATACTATTAATATATCTTTGTGGAGAATTATTCAAGTTTGGCCGGGAGCAATTGATTATTTTATTTCACTTAGTGAGGTTAATTTTTTATCATAAAATTTTTTTAGTGAGGTTTGGTTAGTGAGGTTTAGTGAGGTTTAAATTATACTTTAAATCATATATATATGGTTAGTGAGGTTTAGTGAGGTTATTTCAAGTTTGGTTAGTGAGGTTTAAATTATATTTTTATTTAATTGTAATCAATCATATCAAATTTATAATTAAATAAAAGTCTAGACAGTTATATTAATTTAACGATTAAAATAAAAAATTTCATAATAAAAAGTAAAACTCTTTCTTTTTTCTCTCTTTTATTACAACTCTGCCCCTTATGTCATTAATAATGAACACAAACGCTTGCGGCAGCCACTTTCGATACCATTGAAGGACCTCTGCTTTTGAATGAAAATGCTGCAGCAAGTCTCATCAATTTTGACGTTGTTAATGGTTTCTATACAGTCAGAGCTAGCAACCTCATAATCCTCATCCCGGATCTAGAAAGTTTGAGTAGGGAAGACCGAAATATAAAGTATGTAACTCACGTTTAAAAATTATTATCTAAAATTATAATTAGTATGACCGATTCTAAAATTTAATGGGTCTAAAATGATTATTAAATTAGAAGCCTTTGTCCATAAATTAAACTGTCGATTTTTATTTTTTTTACTATAATTATACGAATAATATAAAATTTAAAAATATATATCATTGTTGAAATTATAAATTATTTTTTGATTATTTATTGCCGTCAGTAGTTAGGTCAAAATGAGATAAGTCCTGAAAGCCATAATTTTAATCTAATTATTGGGGGCCAAAGACTCAAGCTTCACTTGTCTGGCCTTGAGACCAACACTGATGATTAATACCATTTAAGTTAAATTAATAATATAAAAGCATAAAAAACTTATCAAATTATCATATAATCATGTTAGATAACTTTTTAAAATCATATAATTAATTTACTAATATTATAATTTGTAACATATTTATCACAAACAATATAGAATAGTAAATTATATTATTAATTAATTTTTAAATTTTTTTTTTTTTGGGGGGGGGGGGGGCATGGCTCCTGTCGGCTCCCCCCTAATTCCGTCTCAGGTTTGAGAGTGTGTACAAAAGAGAGGGGGAGATTAAAACCACCAACCCGAGAGAAACGGATGAGATTATCAATAGATCAATCAAGTCAATCTCAAAAGGTAATGACTAAAATATATTTTTATACAAACAAAGTTGTATTAGAGCACTACAAACACTTTTTCAAAACAGATCCAAGGAATGACTAAGAGGACAAAATTAGAAATGAATAAACTATAGTAAACAAATGATACCTAAGTAACTCAAAAGCAATAAAAAGGAACATAGGATACAACATCTTGGGTTTCAATCTTTAGGGTAATGCAATATTTTTTTAATGAATCAATCTGTTAATTAATTTAGCCATGAACTTGCAGACTTCGCCCATAATTCAAGTTTTATTATGCCTAGTAAAGTGTCATGTTTGTATTTGTTTGCAATTAACACAGCTAGAGAAGGTAGTACATTTTCGTTTCTCGCGATGGCCTGATATTCAAAGGAAAAAAATTGAAATTGCAATAAACCACACAAATTGTCATCTTTTTCATCTTCTTCTGTCCCAATGTGGTACTGGTGCTTCACCTAATTCCGTCTCAGGTTTGAGAGTGTGTACAAAAGAGAGGGGGAGATTAAAACCACCAACCCGAGAGAAACGGATGAGATTATCAATAGATCAATCAAGTCAATCTCAAAAGGTAATGGCTAAAATATATTTTTATACAAACAAAGTTGTATTAGAGCACTACAAACACTTTTTCAAAACAGATCCAAGGAATGACTAAGAGGACAAAATTAGAAATGAATAAACTATAGTAAACAAATGATACCTAAGTAACTCAAAAGCAATAAAAAGGAACATAGGATACAACATCTTGGGTTTCAATCTTTAGGGTAATGCAATATTTTTTTAATGAATCAATCTGTTAATTAATTTAGCCATGAACTTGCAGACTTCGCCCATAATTCAAGTTTTATTATGCCTAGTAAAGTGTCATGTTTGTATTTGTTTGCAATTAACACAACTAGAGAAGGTAGTACATTTTCGTTTCTCGCGATGGCCTGATATTCAAAGGAAAAAAATTGAAATTGCAATAAACCACACAAATTGTCATCTTTTTCATCTTCTTCTGTCCCAATGTGGTACTGGTGCTTCACCTAATTCCGTCTCAGGTTTGAGAGTGTGTACAAAAGAGAGGGGGAGATTAAAACCACCAACCCGAGAGAAACGGATGAGATTATCAATAGATCAATCAAGTCAATCTCAAAAGGTAATGGCTAAAATATATTTTTATACAAACAAAGTTGTATTAGAGCACTACAAACACTTTTTCAAAACAGATCCAAGGAATGACTAAGAGGACAAAATTAGAAATGAATAAACTATAGTAAACAAATGATACCTAAGTAACTCAAAAGCAATAAAAAGGAACATAGGATACAACATCTTGGGTTTCAATCTTTAGGGTAATGCAATATTTTTTTAATGAATCAATCTGTTAATTAATTTAGCCATGAACTTGCAGACTTCGCCCATAATTCAAGTTTTATTATGCCTAGTAAAGTGTCATGTTTGTATTTGTTTGCAATTAACACAGCTAGAGAAGGTAGTACATTTTCGTTTCTCGCAATGGCCTGATATTCAAAGGAAAAAAATTGAAATTGCAATAAACCACACAAATTGTCATCTTTTTCATCTTCTTCTATCCCAATGTGGTACTGGTGCTTCACCTAATTGTAGGAAACAGAGTGAGAGATGTTGTACTGGTAAATTCTCATTTCTTGCCTTTATTGCGTTGGCCTAATATTAGAATAGACTCAGAGATATTGCTGCAAAGGTCTATATTCATTATTAATGACATAATGGCAGAGTTGAAATGGAAAAAATAACATGTATCATTAGATTATATAATAGTAAATCTCACGGCTAAGAATTAAATTGAGCTCTTTAATTCTGTTGCGTTCATTTTTCCGGTAGCAGCACTATATATATATATATATATATATATATATATATATATATACTTAAATAATTACAATTCGTTTGTTTGGTCGATATTGAGTAGAAGGATAAGAACTCATTTAAATTTGTTATTAATTGCAATTCCTCATAACTAATGCCAAAATATCCACTGTTTTTCCTATTTCATAATTTAAAACTTGTTTACGAGGTTAACCATAGGTAAATAATAAGTTAACTTCTATTGGTTTCAAAATTTTCATAAATAATTTGAATGAACAGATGATCAATTTATCAAAAAAATACAAAAAAGGGAGAGTGAAGTGCAATATTACCGTACATGGCATTAACATATATTTATGTAGATGTTATTATTAAAATTTTATTTCAACATTTTATTATTTCACACCGTTTATTTATTAATTAAAAATATAATTTGATATTCATCGATACAAATCATATAGAAGAACATATTATTTATTGTCTATCATATATTACTAGTCAAATTAGCACATTCTTGAGACATGCTAGCTCGGTGTTTTAAAAAGTAATTTATAAGACAAATTTCATTCTTTTTTTACACTTACTTTTTTTCAATTCAAATTCTAACACTTAATTTAGATTTATAATTAAATTTCAAACAACAATATATACTTAGGTTTTTTATGAATTTATTTTATGTGTATTCTAAATTAAAATTACAATAAAAATGCATGTTTTAAATGTAATTATTTACAAGAAAAGAAGACTAGTAATTGATTATATAAAATATTTTTTTAAATTACAATATGATGACTAAAATATAACAATTAGTTGAACTATGAAATAGAAAATATATACATTGAGCATTCACAACAACCTCTCTAAATTTGATTCTTCAAAATAACTAAAAGTATTACTTTTTTAAGTTTTAACAAGCTATTTTTTAAAACATCACTTTTTAGTATCTCTATTCTAATCATTTATCAATTAAAATATTATTTTTAAAAATATTTATGTATTTATTAAAATCAAAATTAAATATGGTCAGAGAAAATAAATTAAAAAGTAAATATGGTGAGAATTTTTTTTATTTTTTTTAATAAATAGAGAGTGAATGGTAGTGGATTAAATATATAGAAAGAGACTATTCATTTTGTTAAATTTTTTGTCAAAATAAATAATCTGAAAAGTAGAGCTTTTATTTTTTTTTGTAAAAATAAATCTTCGAACTAAAAAAAATGTGCATTTGAAGAGTTTACACCTAATGCTCTTATATATACAAAAATTTTCATTCCTTTTTTACTTTAAAAAATATACTTAGTTCTAATTTTTACTCTTAATTTTGATCTATAATAACTTTTAAAAATAATTAAATAAATAAATTTAAAAAATTATAAATTAAAAGCATGGAGTCAAATTCCATCCTGTTAATAAACTCTAAATATATTCCACCTTCTATTCTATTGTTGTGATAAATTCCACTGCCCACTTAAAACATTCATAGTGGGATGGCAAAAGTTTAACCAAAATTTAGCTAAAAATGTCACTTTTATATAATTTAACTAGTCTTTTTTATCACTTTAAATAATAGGCTCATTAGCTATTTTAATAAAATAGTAATTTATTTCACATATGCAACACAGTGAATGACATACGGTCGGGTGGGTTGATATGATAGCGGCACCGGCACTGAGATCAGTAGTTGAAAGAAGAAGAAACAAAGGAATCAGCTATTGCTGGTGGACGCCTCAGCAGTTGGACGCCGAGATCAGGTTTGGACATCTCCGCAGGTGGTAGCCTCCCACCTACTTCTTAAATCGGAACACTTAATGAAATAAATCAGCTTTAAATAAAACAAAGAAATGTGAATGTGCTGAGATACTAAAATAAAAATAAAAATCAATCGAGAGAGACACATTGGCTATTCTTCGGAGGTAGTGAGGGAAGGATTGGGTTGGGTCGGGAGGTAGGGGGCAAATGCTATCTTTGCTATATTTTCTTTGCTTTTACGATTCGCGAGTAGCAGAGAGAGAGAACCCTTCGCGTATCTAAGATCTGGTTTACACATCTCCACTGTTATTGATGACGTTCTACGTTGTGGCTAGTGATTTTGGGTGAAGCAGAAGAAGATGTGGCAGCGAGTGCAAGGTAAGAGAAAGAAAAAAAAAACTGAAAATAATAATAATAAAATAATATATAGCCAGCTAAATTTGGCCAATCATTTGAAGAATGATTAAAGTTATCTAAAGAGTATTATAGGGCTGTTTTTTTATTTTTTTTAATTATTTTTTAACTAAAATTTTATTTTATTTAGTTCCTAAGTGTTCTTAGTTCTTTGACGTACGCCTCTCACTTCCTACCTGAGATCTATTTATTTATCGTATGCATCCCAAGGCCTAAGTTGAGAAAAGGTAAGTGCGAATGGCAGCTTAATTTGGCGGCCATTAGAATGGACGGCGAGGTCTTTGCGTGTAATGGAACGGAACCCTTCCCCCCTGAGCACGTTGGCCTGCTCTGTTAATAAGGTGCTAATAATTCCATGATAGCAGTTTGCCTTGGTATAATAATAATAATAATAATAATAATAATCATAATAATAATAATAATAATAATAATAATTTTTAGTAAAAAAAGTTAAATTTAATTTAATGAAAGTAAACCCATTTGATTTTCTTTAAAAAAAACTAAAACGCGAAAGGTTTTTTTAATCCCGAGAGTGGCACTAAAATAGTTTGAATTTAATTTCTTACCCCGTGATTGGTTGATGTGGAAAAAGGGTAGATAACAAAGTGGGTAGAGAAAATGGGTCGAATTTTACTTTTTTCGTGTTTGGCAGATATGGAAAATGTGCCAGGGAAAAGAGGTGGAAAACAAATTGTGCAACGGCTATTTTTTTTACAATGAAAATAGTGTGATTTGGTAAGGAAAATCTACAGTAATTATTTTTTGCCATAACTAGCCTTGTCTTCTGTCGCCCGTCGCCCAGATCTGAAAAGCAAAACAAGTCGCCATCTTTCGCTGCTCCTTGCCGTTGCCGCCTCCTCGCCTAGATCTAAGTCGTCATCTTGTGCCGTCTCTTGCCCCTCACCGCCGGAGCTTCCTCGCCCGATCTTCGGCCCCATCTTTCGCCGCCCGTTCCACTGCTGCCCCCTCGCCCAGATCTGCAAAACAGATTTGCGTCACCATCTTCCGCCACCCGTTGCGCCGCTGCCCACTTCACGTCGTTCCTCTGTTCCTACTGCAACTCAGTGCCCAGATCTATAACGCAGCCAATATTACGAATATTGCCAGATTTGTTCCTCTATTCATACGGCTTTGCACATTGACTCAAAACCTCATTAATGATAAAAGGGTATAATTGATATTTTCTTTCATTTGATTTGTTTAATAATTTATTTTACTTTAAATTAAATTTTATAAAATATATTTTCCACCCCTTTTCCATACCAACCAAACAACTATCTTTCCACCCATTTTCTTTTCACCTATTTTCTTTTCACCCTTTTTCCATATTAAAATTTTTCATCTTTTTTCTAACCCTTACCAAACAGAGGGTTAGTGACATTTATTGGATAAGTTATGTTTATGAAATGGTACAGTACAACTTCGTTTTAAATTGTCATTAAAGTCATTTAAAAGTGCTGTTATGGAACTAAAGCAGTCCAAATGTGTTTAAAATATTGACCCAATTTCACCTTCCCACAACTACTGTCTACTAGATATGCATTAAAAGTACCAAAAGTTAACGAGTAGAGTAATCCAAGGTTGTTGGACTTTGCTGTTTGGAATGATGATTATTAAAAGCTCAGGTTGGACTTTCTCGCTCATGAGTGCGCGTGGAAAATTCATGAAGATAAATAAATAAATTTAAATTTATTAAAATTTAAATTTTTTCTAATTAAATTTGTATAAAAATTAATCGTTAGATCACCTTTAAATTTTATAGGCATGATATATATTATATGAATATTTAATCTAATAATTAATTTTTAAAATAAATATTGATGAAGCTCAAAATAAGTCAGCTCACCACGGTAGTGAGCTGATGGTGCTCACCAGCGAATTCAAGTCCTCTGGAAATTGAGATAAATTTGTTATTTGTAAAAAGAAAAAAGAAGCATATGCTAATCATTAATTTTCAATTTAGTCATTGCTTGGCCTAATTATTACAATACATACACTTGACATTGGCGGCAGGGTTTACAAATTATAGCGTCATGTGTTGGGTAACGAGTTAAAAAACATATTACTCGGGTTTGTTTAATGATAACGTTTTTTAACGTTACTGGTCTAAATAATTTTAAAATAATAAGATGGGACTTTTTTATTAGTTTATATTAAATTGGGCTGCAAATAATTTTGGTAAATTTTAGAGTATATATATGATTAAATATTAATTACATATAATTATAAAGTATTCTTAAAATATATATTTTAGCTAAAAATTTTAATAAATTATGACTTTTATTTTATTTAGTTTCTCAAAAGGATACTTTATAACTATATGTACTTAACATTTAGTCACATATATAGAATTTAGAAAAACATTTGATGAGTTTAGTACTTTTAGGGCTTATAATGTATATAGTTTTTTGTTTTTAAAAATTAATTTTAAATTATGTATTAAAAAGTTATTTTTTGTTTCAATTAGTTCAAAAAAGATGTCAAAAAAATCATCAAGAAAAAGATTACAATTTACAACTGAGAAAAAGATTTAAGGGATGCCAAAAAATCTAGCAAAGGAAGATGTCAAGTCCAATTAAGATGAAGGCCTCAACAGCTACTTAAGATGAATAGAAGTTAGAGTAGACCAAACATCATCCCTAAAATTGATAAATTTTGTCACCACCAATCACATTTAGTTCGGTATTATGCAAGTGTAGTAAAGAGTTATTATTGTAAAAGGTTAGAGTTTTTCATGGAATAAACATATCTAAATGGTGTTGAAGCCCCTGCGATTCGGGACAAGAAGGAGAGGCGACGAGAGGAAAAAGTAGATGATGAGAGGGAGTTCTTGCTAGCGCAACAAGCAATGATATTTGTTGATGAATCATGACGGCGATTGATGTTGAAGAATATGTCATTCACGAAAGAAAGGAGAGAAAGAAAGGATTTGGAAAAATAAACTTACTGTAAGTGTATTTTAACTTATTTTAATTATAGCTTTAAGATTAAATTAAATAAAATCTAATAACTGAACATGTTTCTGCACTCTTAAAGTGTTGTATTTATTTTCTTTTTATCAACATTTATATATGTATATATATATGTGTAATATATGTTATTGAATTATAATACATTTAATAAAAATTGGGTGATAATATTTTGATAAAATAAAATTATTATTATTTGACTAGTGGGATATTAAATAAATTTTAAAATTCATTATTTTGTTCATTTTCTAATTCGATTAATCACCGTTTATATCTTTAACATCGCAAAAGATTACGGCGCCAGGCCGGGATGGAAAATGACCCAGAAACCGCAAGTAAACATATTCGGAGATAAATCAAGAAAAGTCTTGTGACGCGGCTGATTGCAAAAAAGCACCGATTCGTCTGCCAAGTAACGAGGGAAGGGGAGGGAGGCGGGTCCCATTCACAGATAATATTTAGGGTGACTGAAGTCATCCTAACGAATAATTCGGATTGACGTAGACTCTAACCAAGTCCTCAAAATGTGAGCGTGTACAGATCACGATTCATGTTAGTTGCGTTTCTGTCATCAAGATTTGTTTTAAAAATAAAAAATAAAATCAATCAAATCTTTTTAGTTTTTGTTGATGTGTATTTGAAATTCGACAATTTACTCCGTTTATGTGATGACTCGCTTCCAGTAGAAATATTTTGTCCCGCCCCGGATAAATCTCTTTTCCGTTAGCATTTTTCGTCACCAGCCCAACAAACGCGCTCGAGCATGAAAAATACTAGTAAAATATTATCCGGATGAAAAGTTAAACATAAAACCTCCCTTTAACATCAACTATCAAGAGTGTTTTTATCAATTATAAACTTTCAATTAGAGATTTATACTTATTTTTGGCTTTTTCAATTAATTAGTTAAATCACTTGGGCTAAAGTTTGGGTATTCAGTTATCATTCTCTAGATTGTTATTGAATCCTAATTAAGGTCCTCAACAATTTGGTGCTTTCATTGAGAGGTCCTCATTAAAATTTCTCAAACTTCTTTCGCGTTCTTTATCGAGATGACGTAGGAGGCGACTAAGAAGAACAAACAACGATTTGAAGTCATGGAGCATTCTATTACGGAGCTTTCGGTGTAAAAACCCGTACCAGTGTGAGGTTGAAAGTTAGCCTCCGAATAGAATTTGGAATCTCTATTTGGCAATGACCTTAGCATTAACATTTCGAATTATTATTATTTTTAATATGATGATTTTAATATTTTGAGGTCACTACTGAATATTATTATAATTATTAATATAATTATTTTAGATATGTTGTTATTGTAATGCTAATATTATTAATATAATTTAAGTATTTAATTATTATTGATGTAATTATCACGTTTATTGTTATTATAATATTGAGATCATATTAATAGGAATATTTAGTATTTAGACCATATTACTATTATTATTATTAGTAATTCTATTATTATCATTATTTAACCTAATAATAGGATAGTATAAAAGTGAAACCTAGGGTGAAACCCTAGGCACGTTGTGTCTGCGCAGAGCTTGGTGAGGAAAGAGCACAAGGGTTGAAGAAGTATTCTATTGATCATTCGAAACAATCCAGGTAGGTGACTCTAGGCTTGTTGTGCAAATTTACAAGCGCTAACTGTTAGAGATCCTTGAATCGTGTCTTCCGGCTTGTGTTTTCTTTTCGCACGTCGCCCACCCGTTCTGTGCCTGCATGAAGTGCAGGCCGTGGCTTGCAATTCCTGGAATGTTCTGAATTATTAGGCTACACATTATTAACATTGTCATTGGGTATGTAGGTCCCAAAGTGAGTCTAAAAGGGGGGGGGGTGAATAGACTTTCTTCGTGTGCGGAAGCTAGACTGTTAGCTGGTTTTGGATTCCTCTACAGATGACTATGATGGAAGTATTTATGGAAAAGACGACAGAAGCATTGTGAGGATAAAGTGAGTGATAATGAACTATCAGACAAAACTGTGATAAGAGTAAATGCTCTTTTCTCAACAGATCCCATTTGTGAAAGAGATGGTTTATGATAGATCGAAGTGTGGAAAACAAACAACATAGAGATCAAGACTTAATGAAAGTGCTAGATCTTTGATGAACAAGAGATTCGTGAATACTCAAACAGATTTCTCTTGTTCTTGATTCACACGGCGCACAACACTTTTTCAATTTCTCTCCGAGTCTCTCTCTCTTGCGTTGGAACACTTACTTTGTTCTGTGATAGATTATTTTTCTCTTAGTCCGTCAGAACTATTATCTTGTATTCTGTGTGTTTCCTTCTTTTGAGAGAGAGGTTCAACTCTTGATTTTGTCGTTAAGTGCGTGAGAGATATATTTTTTTAAGAATAAAGTGCTCGTGCGCCATGATGTCCATCTCGACAGATTGACTTCCCGCCATTGAAAATGCAGAATGTCAGGGGATGGGTTGATCTGCTTTGATTTGCAGATCAGAGGCCCATATTGCGTATTTGGCATGCAGTCGATCTTGGCCGTTCATCCGTGGATGGTAGTTGGCAACAATTAATGTGTCATTAATGCGCTCAACTGCTTGGGATGGCGCAGACTTGCTGTACAAACCCTAGCTGACAATATCGCTAAGTGGCTGTGTTTAGGGTTGTAAGTCTACTTTGGACGTAGATGCCTCGTAGGTTCGGTGATTCGAAGATTTCAGTTAAAACCTGTAGGAAGTTGCGAAGTTCTGCTTCAGGCTTTATGGTGTTTCTGCGAGTCTACGACTTATATCTTCGAGTCTTCGAGGCTAGAGGTTAGGTTGGATTAGCCTTTTGTGTCACTCTGTTAACTAAAGTCTACGACTCTGCGAGTCTACGACTCTGCGAGTCTATGACTCTACGAGTCTGCAACTCTTCGAATAAAGCTTAGAGTGGCTTCTTCGAGTCCATCTAATCTACCTGTTATTGTAGGTACGAGTCTACGACCCTAGTTCTGCGGGTCTACGACCTTTGGGTCTCTCAATTTACTATATTTGACTAAGTGGTCTGAAAATCTTTGACTCTACGAGTCTTCAACTTCGCTTTTCTTCCTTAGTCTTTCCACGAGGCTCATAACCGAGTTTCTGTATAGCTACGACCCTTTAGCTACAACTCTCCGCCATCGATCTCCGAGTATGGAAGTGTGGCAATTTCTCTATAGTGACTGTGTCCCTGAAGTCTACGAGTCTACGACTCTACGACCATTGAGTTACAGTTTCATTTGTTTGCCAGTCTTTATAGCATCCACTCTTCGACCTTCAACCTACGAGTCTACAAGTCCGGTTTTCTTAACACTGTTCGAAGGCTTCGACTCTGCGACTTTCGATCTACGAGTCTACGAGTCCTGTTTTCTTAATAGTGTTCTAAGGTTTCAACTTTACAACTTTCGATCTACGAGTTTATGAGTCCTGTTTTCTTAACAGTGTTCTAAGGTTTCAACTCTACGACTCTACGAGTCTTCGAGTCTAGTGGCAATTTAAGTTCTGTTAAGTGACTTAAGTATTTTTGGGGACTCTCCAATTTTGTGGGCTTCGAGTCTACGAGTCATTTAGCTGTGGTTACTGTTCTTAAAAATTCTTTGACTCTACGAGTCTCCGAACTTATTGACGCTTACAGTAACACTCTCTTTTCCGTACTATGACTCTACGACCTTCGACCCTGGATCTACGAGTCGCAATGTTCTGTCATTGTTTGACCTT
>CM042091.1:49531635-49691477 GCA_023512835.1 Taxillus chinensis
GTGAATTGATTTATTTGGCTCCTTAAATGAATAACTCTTGTTGGTGGAAAGTACTTGGAGAGAAACTTCTCCACCATTTGGTCCCATGTGTGTATCTTTCGCACGGTAGGGACTGGAACCAACCAAGAGCTCAATCCTTAGGGAAAACGGGAAGAGTCGTAGCTTAATGGCGTCATCCGAGACTCCATTGATTTTGATGGTGTCGCAAATTTGCAAGAATCGCGCTAGATGGTTGTGTGGATCATCTAGTGCCGAGCCTCGGAATGCATCTTGCCCAACCATTTGCGGTAGCGCAGCTTCGACTTGAAGTTATTTGCTTGGACCGGCACCCTTCTAATGCCCGAATACTCATCCGATAAGACAGGTCGAGCATAATCCATGAAGGTCCTCGGCCGATAACCGCCTTGGCCGTTGTGTCCTCGATCTTCTCTTGCTCTGTTTTGACCATGATTTCTTCACACAAGGTATGTAAGCCTTCCAATCATTGTTCAGTGCAGCTAATACCCTCCGAGCCCTTCGCTACTCTCGCAACGTCCGTTCGATTTCGGGATCGTATGGTAATAACTCACCCCCTGCTATGACGCATACACAGAGGAATTTTCTCAAACACCTATGGTGCACCCCCGCAAAGTAGCAAAAACAAAGAGATACCAGGTAACACCGTACTAGCAAAATTACAAGAAAGTAAAAATCTAGATCACAAATAAACGTAAGCACCTAATGTCACTTAGTCCCAACAACGTTTGGTGGCCTCCCGGCAACGGCGCCAAAAACTTGACCCGTATAAATTGTGTCTATAGGTTTTGCAGCAAGTGCCCTGGTCAAGTAATAAAATGGAGTATTAAGACTCCGGTTGTCGAACCCATAGGGAGATAGCTAATCTTTATGTACGAAGCACTAAGCTAATAAGTTGATTTTATGTCCTGGACAATTGATTTTTGTTGTACAAATAGTTTGAATGAAAAATGATTAAATCAGAATGTTGGCAAGCTATTGGTATATAAATTTCAGGTGATTAAGGATCTAGGGTCATAATGTTTACCACCCAATCGATTGTAATAGTCTAGTTATGGCTCTTGTTCTTGATTTATGTTCTAATTCATGTTCATGTTGATTATCTCCTGCTTATCTTACATTTGGTCCATGCTAAGATAGATTTAAGGCTTTTATCCCATTTGGTCCATGTGAATAAAAGTGATCAAGGTAGATAAACAATCTAATAGTTGCAGACTTGGTCCATCATACAATATTAAATCTAATTCACTAGTGTTCCACCCTAGACAAGGGCTAAGATTACCTAATTACGCATAAACTAGGCATTTCCATTCAAGCAAGTGAATTAAACAAGAACTGAATTCTAGTTTATTAAACAACCATAACCAAACCGAATACAATTTATTGGGGGCTACATTGCTCCCCTAGACTAATAAAACTACTCCATAATCATGACAAAGGCAATAACAATTACAAGAAAGAACATGATTACAATACCAGGACAATAAAGGAAGACCCCAAGATGAACCAGGACTCCAGCCTCCAAACACTCCGGCGTCCTGCCCAAAATCACTCCTTGCCAAGGACAATCCGATCTTTTAGCAATGGCTATAGCTCTTTTCGGAACTCAAATCAGATTCTCCCACTCAAGATGATTTAAAATGCCTCCAAAGACCCCTATTTATAGGATTTAGTGGGCCAAATTAGGGTTACAAAAGGTGTGCCCTAATTATAAATGTGGTCGTGACCAAAACGACGTGTGCACATGCATGTAGCCGCTAGGAGCATGGGAAGGGTTGGGGAGACTTGATCCCTTCGAGCCGTGGTTGTTCACCCCTCCTACCGTGTTTGCTTGTTTTCCAGGGGACTTACGGCGTTAGGTGGATACACCAAGGTGGAAGACCATCTTCATTTTATTGTTCACTAGTGATGTAATTTCATAATTTATGTAACCCCAAGGGGGAAATGTACTAAGGGATTGAATTGTAGTAAGGAACATGGTTGGTTTGTGAACCTTTGATGTTTAAAATTAAATAAGGATGTGGCTTGTTTGATTTATTGTAATTGTTAGTCTTATTTGTGTGGCATCCAGGAATCCATCCCCGTTGCCCTCCGTGTGGGTGAATGGGGAGTCACGTCTTGGTTTCCCCGAGTCGAAAATCCGGGGCATGACAAGTATGGTATCGAGAGCATGGTCTAGTTGGCCTAGGGTAGTGGGCGGACCTGGTTATCCTAAGTCCTTTGGAGGAGCCTGGAGGGGACATGCCTGATCAACATGGTCCTCTTTGAGCCTCCAAGGTGTACTTAGGGTAGTCCAGTCTTGTGGTAGGATTTGCATGCATTGGCATTAGGGCACTAGTTGCATTTTTGTGAATGTGTGCTAAACCGTGAAAATTGTGGATAAGATAATATGATTAAGTGTGAAATGTGCAACTCGATTTGTTTGGCGATGCGTACCAAACTGTGAAATGTGATTGATACAATGTATGTGTGTAATGTCATGTGATAGTGGAATTGATCAGTGGGGTAGAGGTAGTGACGCGATAGATTATAAATTCATTTTGACGTTTGTGCTTCTTACTTCGTGTAGTAAGAATGCCGCCGAGGAGAGAGACACGTGCGTCCGGGGCAAGTGGGCGATGAGTCATCCGCCCATGAGGGTCCGGGTGCGGGACGGTCCATTGGAGGGCATGCGTTGTTGCTTGGCACAGCTACGAGAAGGCATCCGACCTGGAAGTACGAGAGCTACGGGAGGGACTCGGCAAGAGGTTCGGGAGGAGGTGCGCCGTGAGATGGCGGCACAGCAGGTGGTGCCACCACCACCACCAGGAGGGAAGCGCCTCGTGAGCGTGAGAGTTCGGCGGGTGGTGTACCGACTCGTGCGAGAGGATGACGTGGTGACACGGTTCCGAAAGGAACAACCTCCGCGATTCAAGGGGGAAGGTGATCCCGTGGTAACGAGCATTGGTTGAGGCGGATCGAGCATGTGTTCTCCTTTCTCCCGCCCCGAGAGGAGGATAAGGTGCGACCGGCCATTCGGCGGTTGGAGGGGGATGCTTTGGAGTGGTGGACGAGTGTCGCGGGGAGCCGTGCGGTGCAACTCATGCTTTGGGAGGAGTTCTTGCAACTCTTCCATGATGAGTTCTTCCTGGAATCGGTGAGATGGCGGGAAGAGGGAAGAATTCGGCAGGCGACGAGGGATCCAGGACGGGCACGAGTATGAGCGGGAGTTCCTGGAGCATGAGTAGGTTTGCTCTCGAGACCGTGGCAAGGGAGGACCCGAAAGCCCACAAGTTCACTTTGGGCCTTAGGCCACCCTTAGGCAGAGGGTGGCAATTCTACGCTTGAGGACCTATGCCGAGGTTGTGGAGACGGCCCGTATAGCCAAGAGAGAGCCGGATGATGGGAGGCAGGCCCATCAGGGTCGCCGATTATAGAGTGGGCCCGATCGAGATGCAGGGCCCAAGAGGCTCAAGACGGAGGAGAGGGATAGCAGTTCTTTTCGCGGTCGGGGTCGGACATCCGTGAACCCCTGGGAGGTTCACCTTTGGCGACCGGAAGACAGGGTGGTCCATCGGGGGTCTACCTAGCGGTTGTCACCGCTTGTGGAGAGCAGGGTCACTTCAAGGGGGAGTGCCCCAAGAAGGACCGGCGATGCAACAACCGTGGACGAGAGGGCCATTTGCGCCGGGTTTGCAGGAGTGGCAACGGGGGAGCGGGGGCGTGGCATCCGGCGTGAGGAGTGATGCTAGCTTCCATGCACCACTGGAGAGACCAGCTCGTCGGTGGCAGGCTAGCCAGCAGGATCCGGTCGGACCCGACCTCGGGGAGGCCGAGCGACAAAGGGTCGATGCTTAGGGCGTCGGGGCGGGAGCTGCCTAGTGAGTGAGCCGACCGGTGGCACGGGCCAAGGGAGGGTCTTTGCACCGAATGCGACACCCCAGGAGGAGGCCGAGCTACCACCTTCGCCGGCGAGAGGAGGGAGCAGGACCATCGGTGGTTAGAGGTACTCTTTTGATCTCCCGCATGCTTACTTCTGTTCTCTTCGATACGGGTGCAACGCGTTCTTTTATTGCTAAGCTTATAGTTGAGGGCTTGGGGTTAACGTGTGTTGAGGCGGAGAGGCCCTTAGTTGTAGAGTCTCCCGGTGGGAGGTATGATTGAGGTGCGACACGTTTGCCGCGATTGTGTGTTAACCATGGGTGATGTGGAACCGAGCTTCGACTTGCATGTGATGCCTTTGCGTACTTTTGACCTGATCTTGGGTATGGATTGGCTTATGGCTTTCCAAGCCAAGATAGGATCATATCGGCGGCGTGTATCCTTCGTATCACCCGCAGGAATCTCTTGTACCCTGCAAGGGGAGTGGGATCGTGAGGTGAGTCGAGCCGGGCCGGTGTTGGACCAGTGGGGTGCTATTACCCACGGGTTGGCGACCCGACCTTTGCCGAGGAGGGGAAGGTGGAAAAGAGGGTATGGCCTCATTGTTGTGGACCAATTTCAGGATGTTTTTCCTGAAGAGTTGAGGAGTTTGCCACCCAAGAGGAGTGTGGAGTTCACCATTGAGTTGGTGCCGGGGACGGGTCCGATTTCCCAAGTAGCGTATCGTATGGGGCCACCGAGTTGAGGGAGCTTTAGAGGCAAATCGAGGAGTTGGTGGGCCAGGGGTATATCGATCGAGTACCTCACCTTGGGGTGCTCCGGTGCTCTTTGCTAAAAAGGCAGATGGCACGCTTCGTCTTTGCATCGACTACAGGAAGCCGAATTCAATGATTGTGAAGAACAAGTATCCGTTGCCTCGGATAGATGACCTGTTTGACCAATTGAGTAGCGCCCGGTGGTTTTCCAAAATAGATTTACGGTCGGGGTATCACCGGCTCGGGGTTAGGGAGGAAGACATCCCTAAGACGGCTTTCGGTGCAAGGTATGGGCATTATGAGTGGGTAGTGATGCCTTTCGGGCTCACTAATGCGCTAGCGGTGTTCATGCATTTGATGAACCAAGTCTTTGCTCCATACTTGGATTCGTTTGTGGTGGTGTTTATTGATGATATGTTGGCGTATTCCAAAACCGAGAGGGAGCATGTGGAGCACTTGGCAACAGGTGTTACAAACCTTGAGGGACCAGCAGCTATTTCCTAAGTTTAGCAAGTGTGAGTTTTGGCTGCAGGAGGTTCACTTTCTTGGCCATGTGGTGTCAGTGAGGGAGTTAGGGTGGACCTAGCCAAGATTGAGGCCGTGGCATCGTGGGTGAGGCCAACCAACGTTTTTGAGATCCGTAGTTTTCTTGGCTCGGCGGGGTACTATCGTCGTTTTGTCGAGGGGTTCTCCCATTTGGCAGCCCCTATAACGGCGTTGACTAGGAAAGGAGTAAAGTTTGAGTGGACGGACAAGTGCCAGCGGGCGTTTGAGACTCTCAAAACCCGTTTGACCACCGCACTTGTGTTGAGGTTGCCTAGGGAGGATATTCCGTATGAGGTATTTTGCGATGCGTCCAGGGTTGGTTTGGGGTGTGTGCTTATGCAAGAGCAAGTGTGGTAGCTTATGGGTCAAGGCATTGAAGCCTCATGAGCCGAATTACCCTACCCATGATCTTGAGTTGGCGGTGTCATCTTCGCCCTGAAGAGTTGGCAACATTACCTTTTGGGGGAGAAGTTCGTGGTGTTCTCGGATCACAAGAGCCTTCGGTACATCTTTACTCGAAGGACTTGAATTTGAGGCGAGAGGAGATGGGTAGAGTATTTGCAGACCTTTGACTTTACTCTTGCCTATACCCCGGGCAAGGGTAATGTTGTGGCTGACGCGTTGAGCAGAAAAGGGAAAGCTGAGGTGGCCGTGAGAGAGTGGAAGCTGATGGAGCAGTTGGCGATGTTGCAGCTGCAGCCTGCTGTTCGTGATGGTGGGATAGTCCTGAGTCCTTTGGTGGTTGTGCCTGAGTTGTACCAGCGCGTCCGGGAGGGACAGTTGGGTGACATTGAGTGTGAGGTTCTCCGTGCCCGTATTGAGGCTGGTGAGCTATCCGAGGACCGGACGAGAGGGTTCTCGAGCATGAGTTGTCTTTTTAGGGGCGGTTGGTAGTGGCTTCTTCTCTCAGGGATGAGGTGATGAGGGAGTTTCACCAGCCTAGAGTTTTGTGCATCCAGGGGGGTACGAAGATGTACTATGCGCTTCGAGGACATTTTTGGTGGCCTAGGATGAAACGCGATGTGGCTGCCTTTGTTTCGCGGTGCCTCACGTGTCGGCGGGTGAAGGCCGAGCATCAGCGGCCGGCGAGCATGTTACGACCCTTGCCCATCGCGGAGTGGAAGTGGGACCACATAGCGATGGATTTTGTGATCGGTCTTCCGCCCACCACAGGGAGGAAAGATATGATTTGGGTGATTGTGGATCGACTCACAAAGTCGGCCTATTTCCTGGCTGTTCGCGAGCGGGACTCTATTGGGACCTTGAGTCATCTATACATGAACGAGATTGTGAGACTACATGGAGTACCATCCTCGGTTGTCTCGACCGGGATTCGAGGTTCACTTCCCGTTTTGGGCAGGTTTGCAAGAGGCTATGGGGACCAAACTTCACTTGAGTATAGCCTTTCACCCTGGGGACCGACGGCCAGGACAGAGAGGACGAATCGGACTTTGGAGGACATGTTACGGGCCTGTGTGTTAGATTTTGGGGGTTCGTGGGCGACTCACCTTGCTTTGGTGGAGTTTGCCTACAACAACAGTTATCGAGCATCCATTGGGATGGCTCCTTTTGAGGCGTTGTATGGGCGACCGTGTCGATCACCTTTGTGTTGGACCGAGGTGGGAGAGACAGCTCTCTTGGGACCACAGTTGGTTCAAGAGGCTACCGAGAAGGTTAAGTTGATTCGTCGGTGCTTGTTATCGGCCCAGAGTCGCGTAAATCTTGTACATATCAACGGCGGCGACCTTTGGAGTCTTCGTGGGCGATCATGTGTTTCTCCGTGTCTCTCCACGACGTGGACATCGACGGTTTGGGCGAGGTTCCAAGCTATCTCCGCGGTTTATTGGTCCTTTTGAGATTCTGGATCGTGTGGGGCCCGTGGCCTACCGATTAGCATTACCACCGCTGGTGAGTCGAGTGCACAACGTGTTTCACGTGTCCCGGTTGAGGAAGTATCATCCCGACTCCACTCATATGATCGATTGGGGGACATTGGACATTGAGGATGACATGTCCGTTGTTGAGGCCCCTATCCTGGTATCCTAGATCGGCGGGAGAAGCTTTTGCGTGGTCGTGCTATTCCTTTGGTTCGCGTGCTTTGTGGCGGCACCGTGGCATTGAGGAGGAGACATGGGAACGTGAGTCCGTGATGCGTGAGCAGCACCTGGAGTTGTTCGAGGACGAACAATCTTAAGGGTGGGAGGTGGTTGTAGTGATATGTTTTCTTGTGGCTCATGATTTGGTGTATTTGTATTTCTACTTGTAAACCGGTATTTTTATTGAGATGTGTTTTGAGATTGCAATGTGTTTGAGATGTCCTGTTGTGATGTGTGATCCATCCGGGCGTTGTGCCTCATTGTCTTCCAAATGGGTCGCATGTGTTTGTGTTCCTTGCATGTCGTTTCTTTTCGAGGACGAAAAGTCTTAAGGGGGAGAGGATGTAATGACCCGTGTGTAAGAAGTTAACCACAAACACCTTGGATGTTGGTGCACAAGTTTGAGGTAAGAGATGAGCCCAAGAGGGGACTTTTGGGAGGTGCATGTGACAAGTGATAACGTGCATTTAAACCCTAGGAAGATGCTATGCATATACAGCGCTTTTAGGCTGTTTTGTCAAGTTTTGGAGATTTATTTTGACCTAGTAGATGGGCTCGGATTAATTGGCGTGCGAGAGGAAAAGATTCTTAGAATGATGTCTTCTATCTACCACGAAGTTTAGGGCCAAAAGGACGTGCACGCGAATTGGACCCATTTGGTGTGCAAGGTTATTTTTGCATGGATGTCCTTTACATGTTGCAAGAAGGCTTGGGGTAAAGTTTGTGTGCATTTGGAGCTGCACGCCAATTGGGGAATTGGCGTTCAAATTGGCGTGCGGCATATTTTTGTATGGTTACCTTAGTTTTGTTATTCTAATCATCTTTTCCCAAAGGACCATGTTGGAATTGTGGATATTTTGGTGTGTATGGATGTGGGAAGGTCATAGCTTGTTCCATCAAAACTACGTCGTTTTGATGCCGAGATTCACTTAATCAAAACTACGTCGTTTTGATGTTGTGTTGTCTATATAAGGAGGAGAAGCCCCTCTGTTTTAGGTTTAGGGTTTGTTGCTCCACCAGCCGTCGCAGAGAGAGAGAGAGAGAGAGAGAGAGAGAGGGGGGGGGGAAGGAGAGCTCCCGGTTGCTGCCGGGCGTCTTGTGTGGGTGGTCGGTGTCTCGTGGGCGGACGCCGTTCGGCGTGGGAACGGAATATTGCTGTGTCGTTGCATTTTACTTGAGGTAGGGGTTCTGTTTTTGCTAATCCCTCTCTATCCTAGGGTTCTTAGGTAGAATTCGGTCTATACTCGCTATTATATATATATAAATCCATATAGGTGTGATCTTCTATATGAATGTTGGCCTTCAATGGCATTTTGGTGTGATTTCGTTGTTGGGTGGTCGGTGCATGTTATATGTTCGATGAAATGCCTGTGTGAATATAGTTGTGTATATGCCTATTACATGTTTGATAATATGCTTGTGTGGCTGGACTTGTGATTTTGGTGTATGTATGCATCTCTGGGTGTTTGTTCTATTGCTCGAACGGCTGGGTTTGTGCACTTGTGAACGGGTGCACACCAAGTGTTTGGTTTTATGCTTGAGTGACCATGGTGTATGTTGTGTGCATGACCGTGGCATCTGGCCTTGAAGAGGCGATTAAATTACTTTGCCTGAGAGGCGGTTAAACCAGTGGCCTGAAGAGGTGGTTAAATTACTTTGCGTGAGAGGCGGTTAAATCCGTGTCTAAATCCCCTGTTCTCTGCTATCTCTCTTCTTATTTTCAAATTCTCCATTTAACACGTGTGGACATAACATTGGTATCGGAGGTTATGGATACCCGTGGAAAAACCAACGCTGAATTTCGTCAAGAGGTTCATGAAATCCTCGCGAGTCATGATTCTCGATTGGATCGATTCTCGTTGTCCATGCCACTCAAGTCACTAGCAATGAATCCCGTTTCAATCAAATCATGTCTGAATTATAGAATCTTAGAATTCAACAATCTTCTAATTCCATCCAAAATACCAACTCTCTGCAACCCAATATGGCCTCCTCTAGCCATAGTCCCTTGTCCTCGATGGTACCCACAATCCTTCACACATTGAACGATTTTAAAATGATTTGAAATTGTTTTTTCCTAAATTCAATGGAGAAGACCCGAATGGCTAGATATACAAGGTGGAACAATATTTCTCATTTAAAGGTGTAAAGAGTCAAAATTGGGTACAATTGGCGTCGTTTCATCTTGAAGGGGTGGCTCTTTAATGGCATAGATGGCTTACCAGATTTCATGGAATCATTACTTGGGAAGAATTCACTAAAGTAGTTCTGCATCGTTTTGGTCCCACAGATTATGATGATCCGTCCAAGCACTTAGTCATTTGAGACAGAATACTTCTATTGAAGCATATTAAGAACGGTTTGAAAAATTATTCCAACAAATCGATGGGTTGCAGAACGATTTTTAGTTGGTTGTTTTATTGCTAGACTCAAGGATGATATCCGTTTGGATGTGAAAATTAAACAACCTACTTCTTTGTCTGAAGCAATTAGAGTGGCTCGGTTAGTGGAAGAGTGTAATTCCCTGACTCGAAAGGTTAATTATTCACGTTCTCTATCTCCAGGACTTACCGCAAAACCGTCAATTCATCGAGCTCACAGGAGTGTTAGGTCCACCTCCTGGACCACCGATCATTAAGGCATCACCTCGAATGTTCCTATCGTGCAACGCATTTAAGTGCAAGAGGCGCGTGAGAGAAAGGAAAAAGGTTTATGTTTTTATTGTGATGATAAATTCACACCTGGTCATTAATGCCGACACAAGCAAATTTTAATGATTGAAGATGTTATAGAAGAAGATGAAAAAGGCAATATTCCAATTAATGAGGCAGATGTGGAAATTATGGACGAACTAGTACCAGAAATTTCTTTTCATGCTATGACTGGAGTTAATCATCCTGAAATGTTTTGAGTATTAGGCAAATTGAGGAATAAAGATATTATAATACTCATTGACAATGGAAGTACCCATAATTTTATTGATCAATCAATAGTTGCCCGGTTTAATGCTGTCGAAAGTGATAAAACATTCCAAGTAATGGTGGCGAATTGTGAAAAAATGGAGTGTTCAGGCATATGTTTATTTATTTCATTGGTAGTTCAAGGACATTCTATCATTACCGATTTTTATGTTCTTCCTGTAGCCACTTGTCAGGTTGTACTTGGAGTACAATGGTTACAGGCGCTTAGTCCCATTGAAATGGATTATCAAAGGTTATTGATGACTTTCAAGTTAAATGGAAATCATTGTCAATTTCAAGGAATTAGAAGATCGGGTCTGGAATTTCTTTCTCACAAAGAATTACTGCAATTGGATGACAAAGGACTCTTTTTACAAATTAATGATATTGAGGAAGATGACAAGTAATTGAAGCATAGTGAAGCCGTGCAAGAATTGCTCCATCAATTTGCAGAGGTGTTCCAAGAACCAAAAGAATTACCACCATCCCGTGATCACGACCATCACATTCCATTACTATCTGGAAGTAACCCAATTAATGTGCACCCTTATCGATATTCGTATTATCAAAAATCGGAAATCAAAAACATGGTGAAAGAATTCTTAGATTCTGGGTTGATTCGCCATAGTTGTAGCCCCTTTTCTTCACCGGTGTTGCTGGTAAAAAAGAAAGATGGATCATGGCGCTATTGTGTGGATTATAGAGCTCTTAATCGCATCACAATTAAGGATAAATATCCCATTCCAGTTATTGACGAATTGTTAGATGAATTACATGGATCCAAATTCTTCTCCAAAATGGATTTACGCTCCTGGCTATCATCAAATTCGAGTAAGTACTTCGGATATCCCTAAAACCGCTTTCTATACTCACGAGGGCCATTATGAATTTGTTGTGATGCCATTTGGTTTAACCAATGCACCTTCCTCTTTTCAAAGTTTGATAAACAATATTTTTTGCCCATATCTACGTAAATTTATCCTGGTGTTTTTAGATGACATCTTAATTTATAGTAGAAATTGGGAGGATCATTTGTTCCATCTCCACCTTGTTTCGAAAATTCTGGCGATCAACAAGTTATTCGCCAAGGAATCGAAATGTTGTTTTGGTGTTGAACGAGTAGAATATTTGGGGCATTTCATATCCTGCGCAGGTGTGGTCGTGGATCCTGCAAAAATTCAATCCGTATTGGGATGGCCAATTCCAACTACGGTTAAAGGAGTACGGGGATTCCTTGGTCTCTCCGGGTATTACCGTAAGTTTATTAAAGATTTTGGCAGTATAGCTGCTCCATTGACTCGATTGACTACCAAAGACGGATTTAATTGGAATTCTGAAGCTGAAGAGGCCTTTGTCAAGTTGAAACAGGCCCTTACCTCTCCCCCCGTTCTGAAATTGCCAGAATTCTCTCAATCCTTTGAGATTGAATGTGACGCCAGTGGGGTAGGTATTGGAGCAGTTCTAACCCAAAAGGGTCGCCCTGTGGTTTTTTTTAGCGAAGCCCTTAAAGGTTCCGCCGAGCCTTATCCACTTACGAAAAAGAAATGCTAGCAATCGTTAAGGCGGTTACCAAATGGCGACCTTATCTATTGGGCAAATCTTTCATCGTACACACAGATCAAAAGGAGTTTGAAATACTTACTTGAATAATGGATTACTACTCCCGCCTGGTCACAATGGTTACCCAAATTGATGGGTTATGATTATGTTATACAGTACAAGAAGGGTAAGGAAAATTAAGGGGCAGATGCACTTTCTCGTCGTGTGGAATTTGAATGTATGACTATCTCTATACCTAATTCAGATTGGTGGTCTGAATTGCAACAGAAGTTAAAGGTGACTCGTTTACCCTATTTTTCCGAAATCCCAATCACTAGACGCACGTATCTCATATTACGAGCGTGATGGGGTATGGTTTCATCATGATCGAGTTTTGCTAAGTCCGACCTCAACTATTATTCCAGCCATTTTATCCCATGTGCATTCTTCTCCAATGGGTGGACACTTCGGGTTCCATAAAATGCTGAGTCGCCTGAATTGCAGCTTCTTTTGGCTAGGGATGCGTAAATCGATTAAGGAATTTATAAGGGAATGTCATATTTGTCAAACTTGTAAATATGAATCGTTGTAACCAGCAGGACTTTTACAACCTCTGTCAATTGCGGAGAAGATTTGGATGGAAATATCAATGGATTTCATTGAAGCTTTACCGTTGTCTCGTGGGTATAACATGATTATGGTGGTTGTCGATTGATTATCCAAATATGCACATTTCGTTCCCTTAAAACATCCATATCTGCAGTTTTCTTGTTCTGGTGTTTTTCTCAAGAATGTTATCAAATTACATGGAATTCCTATTTCTATTGTAAGTGATAGAGATCAGATTTTTTTAAGTACATTTTGGAAGACGTTGTTCCAATTACAAGGCACATCATTGCACATGAGCTCGAGTTACCATCCTCGGACAGATGGGCAAACGGAGGTCGTTAATAGAACTTTGGAACAATATCTTCGTTGTTTCACACATGATCAACTAAGTAAGTGGGTTGATTGGCTACCTTGGGCAGAATTCGGTTATAATACCGTTGTTCATTCCATGACTAAAGTCTCACCCTTTGAGGTGGTTTATGGGATTCCGCCTCCCACCTTGTTGAATTATATACTTGGCACGACTAAGGTTCAAGTTGTCAATGAGACTTTACGGGCTAGGGAGGTGATTTTACGTGAATTGCGGAAAAATTTGGAGCTAGCTCGTAATCGTATGAAGATACGGGTGGATCACCATCGCCATGAAGTGACCTTTGAGGTCGGGGATTATGTGTATTTGAGATTGCAACCTTATCGAAAAATTTTGATCGTCCATCGGAGTTCCCATAAACTCTCTCCTTGTTTTTATGGACCTTATCGAATCGCAGCTAAAATTGGGCAGGTCGCGTACAGGCTCGAATTATCGGATTACGCCAAGATTCATGATGTGTTTCATGTCGGTCTTTTGAAGAAACATTTTGGTGCAACACACACTCCCACGCATCAACTTCCTGTGCTCGATGACACTTCTAATGAACTTCCACAACCTGAAGCTATATTGGATCATCGTGTCATGCGAAAGGATGATATCAGCCACAACATGAGGTTTTGGTCAAATGGACAACTGGATCTATTGCTGATGCTACTTGGGAGAATCAATGACATTTTTCTAAATCATATCCTTCTTTTCAACCTTGCGGACAAGGTTGATTTGAGGCGGGTGGATTGATATGGGTGCCATTGATATGGGTGCCACTGGAGCGCACATGGTTCTACAATCATTACAATTGGAGATGAAATTACCAGTATAGATGGATGCAAAACAATAAGCTAATCGTATGCATGGATAACAAATGGAAGATATTGATATAGGAAGTTATTATTTAACAGTTAATTTATTTGCAGTTGACTTAATTACGGTTTATAATATGGTTGTAATTTGCAATTTGCACTTGATTGTATCTGAATGTCTATTTAAAGGATATGTTATAAGGAGAAATATTAAGAAGTATTTTTAGAATATCCTCTCTGTTCTCTGCTATGTCTCTTCTTATTTTCAAATTCTCCATTTAACACGTGCGGACATAACACAAGTCCAAACCAGAGCCGTCCTAATGATTTGTTGTAGCCCCTATGTGTTTTCAAGGGATTGAAGAAGGAGAATAAAAGAAAGCGAGGAGCACGGAAAAGGGCGCTCCAGGAGGTTACACTTGCCGGCTAGTATCCGAGGAGAGCAGAAGAGGACACCACAATCTCCGCAATTGAATAAAGGAGCCACCTTTGAGGAGCACAGTGGCTGACCAATCTTCAAGGACGACGAGAGAGGAGACGCTAGCTTGAAAGTTTGAAGCAGAAGAGTGCTATTGAAGGATTTATTTTGGGTCTTGTGTAGTCGGTTTCCTTTCTTGCTCGCTTCATTTATTTGATTGTTATTATGTGTGTGTTCCTGATTGCTTGCTTCGTGAATGATTATTATAGGTCACATGTAGTTGCATTTCTTGCTTATCTCTGTTTACCTTGCCCGGCTTCTCATATTTTTAATTAATCTTTTTTTGTTTATTTTTGGTCGACGGTCTTCTTGTTTGTTTGTTGTTCTGTGGATGAACATTCTGCCTGTTCTTGTAATGACCCGTGTTTTGGGACGTGTGGAGTTAGTCACGGTTTTGCCTTTTGAGTGGCAATTTTCTAGTTTTTGGGGAACTTCTACTCATGGACTTCAGGCAAATCATTTTATTTACCAAATAGGGAACTTTTGACGAAAGAGGGCAGCCTAGGGACGCAGAAATAGAGTGCATGTCATATGGGGCATTATGACGTGCAAGGTTTTTATTGCATGCCGCCTTCTACATGATGCAAGGAAGCTTGGGGTAAAATTTCACGGCATTTGGAGTTCCACATCATATGGGGATATGACGTGCATTATGGTGTGCAACCATATTTTTGTATCGTCACCTTGGTTTTGTTGTTCTAATCATCTTTTCCCAAAGGACCATGTTGGAATTATGAGTATTTTGCCTTGTATGGATGCGGAAAGGTTGTAGCTTGTGCGATCAAAACTACGTCATTTTGATCTGGAGTTTCACTTAATCAAAACTACGTCGTTTTGATGTCGTGGTGTCTATATAAAGGGGTTCAGGCTTAGGATTAGGGTTCTTTGGTTTCTTTTGTTGTCGCAGCCGCGCGAGAGAGAGAGAGAGAGAGACATTGATGTGGTGGTTCGCGTGGGTGGACGTTGTCTAGCATAGAGGCAGGGAGCGAAGGACACTTGCAAGGTAGGGGTTCTGTCTTCTTGTACCTAATCCGGGGTTAGGCCTTGTGGTGAAGAAACCGTTGGATATAGTTCTTGTTGTTATATTATTTATATGTAAATTCATATAGGTGTGATCTCCTATATGGATGTTGGCCTTCAATGGCGTGTTATTTCACTACAAGAAATCAAGTCTACGGTAACATCAAAAGATAGCACTATTGAAAAAGTGTTACAATATATAGGTATTAAAAATTTTCGCTAGGCGGCAACTTGGGCGCGTGATATTTTTGATGCGCGGCATATTTTGGATGAAAGGTAAATGTTACCAGGCATCAAATTAAATCTCTCTTCCATGCCTATACGGGGAAAAAACAAAAACAAATACACACTTACTCTTATTCATCGACAACACCACACACTCTCTCTCATTACGGACCCTAGCTAGGAACAGTTCTATGCTTCCTTCTCTCGCATACCCACCAGGCCAAAATAGAAAAAAGAGAGATCTCCCATCACAGTCGGATTCCCCCGACGTGAAAGGTCGTCGGACGGGATTTACTTCTTCTTCTTACTTTATGATGCATCTTGGCTCTTAAGGCTTCGGGGTGACGTTGGATCTTCCGGTGGTGGAGATGGAGAATCGGTCACGGAGGGGGAACTTGAGAATGCTCTTTGGCTAGACAAGCTGATCAACAGGTTGACAATTATATCTTGTGAATTTACCGAAGGCGGTTCTTGTGACGTGTTCTTGGTTGAGACCGGCCACGTTTCCATGGTAAGTGTTTCATTTGATTTGTTCTTAAATTTACTTATTTGTTTGTTCTTATTGAAGTAAAACAAACAACCACGCTCTCTTCTCTCTACTGCGATTCCCGATCGTTGGGTGCGCTCCCGTCCGATCGCCCCCGTCCAGGAACCGGCTCTCTCTTGCGGCGGCGTGGGGCTTGCCAGGTTCGGTTGGCAGCTTCGATTCTCCCTTGGATCTGGCGATTTTCTCGGTGGCTGGCCGATCTATCTCGCATGAGTCCTACCCATGCCTCGTCGCACGGCGCCCTTCACCGGTGGGACTACAAGCGGCGGTCGGCTTTGGGGCTCGGCTTGCCCCTCTACCTGGTGTGACTTGTTGGGTGTGTGTGCGGGTTGGACTAGCTGGACTTGACGTGTTGCGCTTGGCCTCCCCCATTATTGATGTGCCTTCCACATGCTCGACGAATTCCCCACCGAGAGAATTCTACACTGGTTTGCATCCCTTGTGTTCACTCTCATCTCTTTTGGTACCGTCAATCCGTGTGGTGTTATTCTATATGCGATTTGATTCTGGCCTACTATTTGTTGCTATGTGCTTGTATTTACTAGCTATTTTGGTAGTTGGTAGGTTTTTTTTGTTTTTTTGTTTGAGCTCGTCTACTCCTAATTTATAAATTTTGAATATTAATTTGTATCGTTTTGTTGGTTGAAATGGGTAACAAATTTGCAAGGATTTAGGTTTTGTTTATTACCGATTTATTTGATTCGGGGCAAAACATGTGTGGATCCTTTAAAAATTACCACCATTCCTTTAAATAAACTAATGATACTAACTCGCAAAAAGTTTCCTTCTACTACATGCATGAATTCTATGTTTAGTTCAATGCAAAGATGGGATTTTTGTAATTATACCGATAATGCAATCTTTGTCACTAATATCTTGTACACATTGTTTGGGATTTTTGATGAAGTAGACATTCCAATAGCTAAAAATGAATCATAAGTTAATCGAAACATGCCCTTACTATCAAGTCCAACAACCATGTAATATTGTTATTAACGGTTCGAGATAGAAGCAAACATGCAAGGATAAAATGAACTTAGCTCCCCCCTAAAAGTCCTCACCAAGGTTAGAGCAGCCTCACTCAAATATAACTTTCTTTTCTCTCCTCTCATGCCTTACTATCAATGCCTAACAGCTAAGGATTTACTCTTACACCCATTACTAGCTATTGATTAAGTTTTTTGCCACGTAAACATGAGAGATCCCCATTATGCTCGTCAAGGAAAACACACACTCTATTCTACTTATTGATAAACACTTGGAGCTAAAGATTTAAGCTCACACTTGTGACACAAATTGCAAAACAAAACAACTTAGCCATTATGGCTGCAACACGAAAACAAAAACACATATAAACAGTAAGCCATTGTGGCTTTTATTCTGGCAAACACGTTTTTTCTGTTTCTTTTTTTTTTCACACTTCTTTTTAGTAATAACCTTACAAGGTTGCATTTTATGCTCTCCCTTGATGGATTATTCACTCTGCTATTGTCCTCACACAAGCCCCTTTTTTTTTTTTTGAAACAAGAACTAAACGGAAATACTTGAATCACTAACATCATACACCAAACACTGAGCACGAACAGGTACTTCGTATGCCTAAGTAACTCCAACCATTAAATAGCTAGTGATGAATATTAAGAGCAAATTGAGAACCCAATAACCCATAAAATACACTCAAAGGCAAGATAATGGTGCTCTCAAAAAGTATATGCCTATTCTGCACTTAACTTCAGGGTTTACAAAGCTCATCCTATCATAACATGCTCAGCTAACTATTCAAATGTCAGCTCCAAAATCATGGTGATATCATACAAAAAGTAAAGACATGCTCAACTAACTTATAACACACCTTAACAATTGAAACATCTTTATCACAACAAGATACTAAGGTGGTCAATATAGTTAACCAGAATTTGCATACCTTGGTAGCCATGCACCTCACAGGAAAAACATACATTCACAGCAAAAACATAAAGCATGCATGCAAACAAACAAGCAACCGGTTCAAGGGAAACCCCCCCCCCACACTTAAATGATGCGAGGCCCTCGGAGCATGGGGAAAGGAAAAAAAAAAAGAAGCCGTTACCGGTTGGTGGGAACGCTATATAGTAGAAGATAACATAGGCCACCATTCTTCTAAGACGTGCGACAAAGTCAGCCGAGGTTTCTCCTGTGAGCGCCCAAGTATCCTTATGCCGCATCGAGCTATCAAATAATAGCAGACAAAAATCCCACAACTGAATTGATTAGGTTGTTGGGGAAGCTCCATTTCATTAAAGTGCACCAGGAGGAAACTTGGATGTCAACAGACCCTTCTTTTTCGAGTGCATTTTTGATTTTTTTTCAAGAAACCATGGACAAGCTTCTTCTTTCGTGTGGAAAACCCATGGGCTTGGCTCGGATCATAAAGGACGGCATGGCCCACGGTCAGGTCCAACTGCAAGAGTACAAAGTGTCGATCAAGGAGGACCGGTATAAAGAACCTCATGGACCTGGTGGCAAGAGCGATGTCCTTTTATCGCTCCATTCATCCGCCGGCGGAAAATATGCTCCTCTAACGGCTGCCCATATATCTCGCACAGCATGATGAGGTATCCGGCCATAGGGTAGTCGTTGGGCTGGCCTCCACCACGTGTCGATCGTAGGCGAATAAGTCAACGTCATCGAAGATAAGTACTATCGGCTAGGATACGTTGTAAATAAGATGACGTGAAGACTTCGAATCACGCGTAAAATGCGCTTGCAAGGTGTCTCCATAAGTAAAGCTGCTGAAAAGCAACCGTGGCATCAGCAGTGGAGAGGGCCGAATGAAGATGAATATAGATGGGCTCCCCTAGGTTATCTTCCCGGGGAGCTTCGAGACGCGCAGACCACCATTGCAACGTCTAGATTAAGGGAACTAGGGCCTGTGAAGAGCTGGGCCCTACTGGTGGTGTCAAATAAACAGGACTGGCTGGAGGGAAGGGTGGAGCGGTGTAAGGCTCCACCTCTTGCGGATACCGTGGAAACTCCGGTGTTTGTTCGCTATGTGCAGCGTGTCTCTGCTGTACCAGAGGTGACGGTGCGCCAAATGGATCCTCCACAGGAGGTGTAGGAGTTTTCTTCTTCTTCTTCTTCTTCCCCAGGGCCTTCCAGATCTTACCAAGCAGACCTTTGACTTCCTTCTGCTCCTTGAGGATGAGAGTTTGATTTTTCTTGACAGCCCGATCTCCTGAATGGTTTTCGCCTGTGCCTCCTGTAGTTGAGCGGTTTGCCTCCGTATGTCTTCATAAGAAGCAGCAGGAGTTGGCTCCGGGGCTTCCCATGGTCGGGCAGATGGACGAGACGTTGCTTGTTGATCTTGAGTGATGTACTCGAGCAGCTCATCCAGCTGAAGTCTTGTGATGTGGCCATTAGTGAAGGCCCAGTTAAGAACGTCAGCTTCACTGACGCCTTAGAAGAAATTGTAGATTTCCTCCTTGTGAACATTGAACTGCATGTACATGGCAGTCAACTGGAAGATGTTCTGTCGGCGGGCATTCATGGGAGTGGAAGTGTCCCTAAACTGCTCAGTGGGTCGCTCCATATGCACGCTATGACGTGAAGGCTGTGGTGCGACGTGGATACTATCTCCCCATTTGCCCTTGTAGCTAACTCCTAAGGCACCCTCTGGATGGAGAACTCGTAACCGCAGGTTATCCGGGAAAACAGTGGGGACTACTTGAGCACTAAGATGACCATATTGATATTGCAAAAGCATGCTAATTAGTCGACCATATAAACATTTATGAATGTCCCGTTTCCACAATTTAAAATTTTCAGCAGCCCAATCAATGTGTAACTGACGATCGATGCAAAACATAAACTCCAAATGGGACTTAGGGACTGAGTCTACGCCACTAGTCTGTAACAGTAAGCACCTCCCTACCAAATTGGCAAGGCAACGGTATTTCCCATGAAATCTGTTTTTAGTAAATTGCCGACGTTTCCCAAATTCCTTATTATACTGTAAAGTTCTACCATAATCTCCTAAGGTCAACACAAGCTTTGCATGCATGGGATTTGGCAGATCAAAGTAGTCTCTCAACATAGCAGGAGAAATAGAAATTAAGACACCTTGAACCTCCCCAATTATCTCATCATCTTCCTCATTGACATAGACTGAATTATAAAAGTCTAACATGGCAGGGTAATACAAATCATCTGCGAGCGCATACTAACCTTCTCGGTCCCAACGCTTGCGGTTTGGTCATAACTTCTTCGATCCAGTCAAGGGTGGAGGACTCCAGGATCTCCCAATCAAGCACATTCCCCACGAAGATAGTGTCGGCGTCTCTCAATGCCGAAGGCATAGAGGTGGCAGAGGCTTCCAGGACTGCCTTCTCCTTGGCGGGCTCTCCTTGTGTGCACCATGATTAACTAAAAAGGAATTTGCTCTCAGGCAAGAAGGAAGAGGAAAGTATGAGATGTGAGTTTGAAGCTTGGAACCCATCCCTCTTTATAGTGATTCGCCACAAGGGTAAAAGACGAAAAGGACCCTCTTAAAGTGCTCCATCGTTTTCACGTGCGAACAAAGAAGACTCTAGAAGATGCCAGCTAGCTCCCATCGAAATTTCAGATTGATTGGACAATTATAAGTGTGCACGTGAAAAGCATGTTTTCACGGGCAGGGCTTGGATGAATCTAGACACGTCCAGCTGTCTTCCACCAAATTTTGAGCTCGAAAAGACGCTTCTATCCTTGTGCACGCGAAAAGCCTTCTCACGGTCACGGTCTTTTTTGTCCAAATTGCACCAGGTAGGTCATGAATGAACCGTAGAGCCGGTATACATGTGCACGTGACAAACTCTTTTTCACGGGCAAGCTGGTTGACACCCTTATCGAAGCCCAATGTTGTTGAAATTTGATAGACTAGTAGCCCATCTCCCAAGGACAAAAACGTGTCGGTTGGTGGGCCCAAAATACCATCTCATAATCCATTACTTCATCTCCTTGGTTTGGCAATGGATTGGAGTAGGCCCCTCCGATTTAATTCAACTGGGCTTGGATGTGGGCCTTAGAAAAGTTATCTAAAGTTTCGATACACAGGCCCAAGTAAGCCCAAGCGAAATAAGCTCCATCAAGGAATTTGGGCCTAGGCCCTGGTTCAAATGCCGCAAATAAAAGTTAAAACAAAACAGATATGCACTCCCTACAGACTATGGGTTAAAGCACACAATAAAAATATCCCTAGATATGCGCTCCATGTTGAACACCACCGTGTCTTCATCCACACGCAGCGTTAACTCCCCCTGAGTTTACATCGATCAAGGCCCTTCCAGGTACTCAAGAATGGCCTTCCAAGAATCATTGGATACCTTTATCTTTCTCCATTTCCAAAACAACAAAGTCCACCTGGGAAGATAAAGCAATCCACCTTGATTAAAACATCTTCAATGATGCCCGCCGGCTTCCCTATCGAGCGATCAAGCAAATTGTAAAGATATGGAAGTGGGCTTTATTCCAGTCAAGCCCAGATCGGCAATAGATGGACATTGGCATCAGATTTATACTCGCCCCTAAATCACATAGGGCTTGCTCCAATTACGAGGTGCCAATGGTGCAGGTCGAGTGAAACTACCCGGATCTTTAAGCTTGGGTGGTAGCTTGTCTCGCACCACTGCACCGATGTCATTTGTGAGAGCCACTATCTCACAATCGGTGTAACTTCTCCTCTTGGACAGCAGATCCTTTAAAAATTTGACATAACCAGGCATCTATTCCAAGGCTTCTATGAATGGGATGTTCACCTCCAGCTTCTTGAATACATCTAAGAATTCGGAACCGAGCATCTAATTTCTTTTTCCTCGACCTTTGAGGATACGGCATAGGAGGTTTATACGGAATGGGAGAGCTAACTTCAGGCCGACGGGCTGTCGGTTGACTACTCCCAACCTTTTCCTCCTGGTCCTTACACCGCTCAAGATCTCCTTCTTTAGCTTCCTCCTGGGCATGCTCGTTCGACTCCTCCTTGGTTGGCTCGATTTTCTTCTCTCCAGCTGGTAGTTCTTTCCCACTTCTAAGCATTATAGCTTTGCATTGCTCCTTTGGGTTGACCTCCGTATTCTTGGGAAAAGTGTTTGGTGAAGATGGCCTAACCGCATTTCTTACCTGGCCAATCTGGCTCTATATTCTTCATGGCAGCCCCAAGATCCTGGACGAAGTGGTAAGGGACTCAATCCTCGTCTCCCCCTTACTCATTCTATCGGTTGCTTGCTTAGCAAATTGATAAAAGAAGTTCCGCATCTCTTCATCCTTTGCCTTCTCTTTGTCTTCCTCTCTTTCGTTGAGGCATCTTCTGGAACCCAGGAGGAAGTTGTGGCCGACATTGTTCTCCATACTACGCTACTCAGATGCAGGGACCTTATTTTGCCTTTGCCATAAGTAAGGCCGTTGTTGAAATTGGTGAGGTCCTCCCTGATTCTGGAAGTTCTTGGGCCGAGGAAGATTCTGGTACTGGTTTGGATTCCGAAATTGCCTCCTGGAATCCTCCACCTCGATTCCCAACATATTGGGCTTCTTTGTATAGCTGGGCTGCGCAGCGCGTCTTCAGAATCGCCTTGGGTTGTTCGGTTCCGCCCTCCATGCGAACAACCATTACCGACATTTGCTCACAGGTAACTCCATCTTCCTTGTCAACTCATCGAACCGAGTTGAATTTGATGAATTTGATACCGCGACCACCGGCTCAGCTCTAGGGCGTCTGTCATTGGACCATTGGCGGTTGGACAACGCCATTCGCTCTATAAGCTCCACTCGCTGCGAAGGCTCCATCATCATGAACGCTCCTCCAGCGGTCGCATCTATCATGCTCCTTGTATTTGCGTGCGGACCTGCATAAAAAGATTCGACTTGTAACCATTCTCGGCTGCCATGATTAGGACACCTCCTAACCAAGTCTTTGAATCGCTCCCAGGCCTCGTATAGCGACTCATCACCATCTGGGTGAATTGATTTATTTGGCTCCTTAAATGAATAACTCTTGTTAGTGGAAAGTACTTGGAGAGAAACTTCTCCACCATTTGGTCCCATGTGTGTATGCTGCCAGCAGGTAGGGACTGGAACCAACCAAGAGCTCGGTCCTTCAGGGAAAATGGGAAGAGTCGTAGCTTAATGGCGTCATCCGAGACTCCATTGATTTTGATGGTGTCGCAAATTTGCAAGAATCGCGCTAGATGGTTGTGTGGATCATCTAGTGCCGAGCCTCGGAATGCATCTTGCCCAACCATTTGCAGTAGCGCAGGCTTCAGCTCGAAGTTATTTGCTTGGACCGGCACCCTTCTAATGCCTGAATACTCATCCGATAAGACGGTCGAGCATAATCCATGAAGGTCCTCGGCGATAACCGCCTTGGCCGTTGTGTCCCCGATCTTCTCTTGCTCTGTTTTCAGCCATGATTTCTTCACACAAGGTATGTAAGCCTTCCAATCGTTGTTCACTGCAGCTAATACCCTCTGAGCCCTTCGCTACTCTTGCAACGTCCGTTCGATTTCGGGATCGTATGGTAATAGCTCACCCCTGGTGTGACGCATACACAGAGGAATTTTCTCAAACACCTATGGTGCACCCCTGCAAAGTAGCAAAAACAAAGAGATACCAGGTAACACCGTACTAGCAAAATTACAAGAAAGTAAAAATCTAGATCACAAATAAACGTAAGCACCTAATGTCACTTAGTCCTAACAACGTTTGGCTGGCCTCCCCGCAACGGCGCCAAAAACTTGACCCGTATAAATTGTGTTTATAGGTTTTGCAGCAAGTGCACCGGTCAAGTAATAAAATGGAGTATTAAGACTCCGGTTGTCGAACCCATAGGGAGATAGCTAATCTTGTTAAGCGCAAGCACTAAGCTAATAAGTTGATTTTATGTCTGGACAATTGATTTTTGTTGTACAAATAGTTTGAACGAAAAATGATTAAATCAGAATGTTGGCAAGCTGTTGGTATATAAATTTCAGTGATTAAGGATCTAGGGTCACAATGTTTACCACCCAATCGATTGTAATAGTCTAGTTATGGCTCTTGTTCTTGATTTATGTTCTAATTCATGTTCATGTTGATTATCTCCTGCCTATCTTACATTTGGTCCATGCTAAGATAGATTTAAGGCTTTTATCCCATTTGGTCCATGTGAATAAAAGTGATCAAGGTAGATAAACAATCTAATAGTTGCAGACTTGGTCCATCATACAATATTAAATCTAATTCACTAGTGTTCCACCCTAGACAAGGGCTAAGATTACCTAATTACGCATAAACTAGGCATTTCCATTCAAGCAAGTGAATTAAACAAGAACTGAATTCTAGTTTATTAAACAACCATAACCAAACTGAATACAATTTATTGGGGGCTACATTGCTCCCCTAGACTAATAAAACTACTCCATAATCATGACAAAGGCAATAACAATTACAAGAAAGAACATGATTACAATACCAGGACAATAAAGGAAGACCCCAAGATGAACCAGGACTCCGGCCTCCAAACACTCCGGCGTCTGCTGCCCAAAATCACTCCTTGCCAAGGACAATCCGATCTTTTAGCAATGGCTATAGCTCTTTTCAGAACTCAAATCAGATTCTCCCACTCAAGATGATTTAAAATGCCTCCAAAGACCCCTATTTATAGGATTTAGTGGGCCAAATTAGGGTTACAAAAGGTGTGCCCTAATTATAAATGTGGTCGCAGCCAAAACGACGTGTGCACATGCATGTAGCCGCTAGGAGCATGGGAAGGGTTGGGGAGACTTGATCCCTCTGAGCCGTGGTTGTTCACCCCTCCTACTTGTGTTTGCTTGTTTTCCAGGGACTTACAGGCGTTAGGTGGATACACCAAGGTGGAAGACCATCTTCATTTTATTGTTCACTTCGGTGATGTAATTTCATAATTTATGTAACCCCAAGGGGGGAAATGTACTAAGGGATTGAATTGTAGTAAGGAACATGGTTGGTTTGTGAACCTTTGATGTTTAAAATTAAATAAGGATGTGGCTTGTTTGATTTATTGTAATTGTTAGTCTTATTTGTGTGGCATCCAAGTAATCCATCCCCGTTGCCCTCCGTGTGGGTGAATGGGGAGTCACGTACCGGTTTCCCCGAGTCGGAAATCCGGGGCATGACAAGTATGGTATCGAGCATGGTCTAGTTGGCCTAGGGTAGTGGGCGGACCTGGTTATCCTAAGTCCTTTGGAGGAGCCTGGAGGGACATGCCTGATCAACATGGTCCTCTTTGAGCCTCCAAGGTGTACTTAGGGTAGTCCAGTCTTGTGGTAGGATTTGCATACATTGGCATTAGGGCACTAGTTGCATTTCTTTGTGAATGTGTGCTAAACCGTGAAAATTGTGGATAAGATAATATGATTAAGTGTGAAATGTGCAACTCGATTTGTTTGGCGATGCGTACCAAACCGTGAAATGTGATTGATACAATGTATGTGTGTAATGTCATGTGATAGTGGAATTGATCAGTGGGGTAGAGGTAGTGACGCGATAGATTATAAATTCATTTTGACGTTTGTGCTTCTTACTTCGTGTAGTAAGAATGCCGCCGAGGAGAGAGACACGTGCGTCCGGGGCAGTGGCTGATGAGTCATCTGCCCATGAGGGTCCGGGTGCGGGACGGTCCATTGGAGGGCATGCGTTGTTCCTGGCACGGCTACGAGAAGGCATCCGAGCCTGGAAGTACGAGAGCTACGGGAGGGACTCCGGCAAGAGGTTCGGGAGGAGGTGCGCCGTGAGATGGCGGCACAGCGGTGGTGCCACCACCACCACCGTAGGGAAGCGCCTCGTGAGCGTGAGAGTTCGCTGGGTGGTGTACCGACTCGTGCGAGAGGATGACGTGGTGACACGGTTCCGAAAGGAACAACCTCCGCGATTCAAGGGGGAAGGTGATCCCGTGGTAGCTGAGCAGTGGTTGAGGCAGATCGAGCATGTGTTCTCCTTTCTCCTGCCCCGAGAGGAGGATAAGGTGCGACCGGCCATTCGGCGGTTGGAGGGGGATGCTTTGGAGTGGTGGACGAGTGTCGCGGGGAGCCGTGCGGTGCAACTCATGCTTTGGGAGGAGTTCTTGCAACTCTTCCATGATGAGTTCTTCCTGGAATCGGTGAGATGGCGAGAAGAGGGAAGAATTCGGCGATCGACCAGGGATCCAGGACGGTACCTGAGTATGAGCGGGAGTTCCTGGAGCATGAGTAGGTTTGCTCTTGAGACCGTGGCAAGGGAGGACCTGAAAGCCCACAAGTTCACTTTGGGCCTTAGGCCAGCCCTCAGGCGAGGGTGGCAATTCTACGCTTGAGGACCTATGCCGAGGTTGTGGAGACGGCCCGTATAGCCGAGAGAGAGCCGGATGATGGGAGGCAGGCCCATCGGGGTCGCCGATTATAGAGTGGGCCTGATCGAGATGCAGGGCCCAAGAGGCTCAAGACGGAGGAGAGGGATAGCAGTTCTTTTCGCAGTCGGGGTCAGACATCTGTGAACCCTGGGAGGTTCACCTTTGGCAGCGGAAGACAGGGTGGTCCATCTGGGGGTCTACCTAGCAGTTGTCACTCCTGTGGAGAGCAGGGTCACTTCAAGGGGGAGTGCCCCAAGAAGGACTGGCGATGCAACAACTGTGGACGAGAGGGCCATTTGCGCCGGGTTTGCAGGAGTGGCAACAGGGGAGCGGGGGGCGTGGCATCCGGCGTGAGGAGTGATGCTAGCTTCCATGCACAACCGAGAGACCAGCTCGTCGGTGGCAGGCTAGCCCAGCAGGATCCGGTCGGACCCGACCTTGGGGGAGGCCGAGAGCGACAAGAGGCCGATCTTAGAGGCGATCGGGGCGGGAGCTGCCTAGTGAGTGAGCCGACCAAGTGGCACGGGCCAAGGGAGGGTCTTTGCACCGAATGCGACACCCCAGGAGGAGGCCGAGCTACCACCTTCGCCGGCAGAGGAGGGAGCAGGACCATCGGTGGTTAGAGGTACTCTTTTGATCTCCCGCATGCTTACTTGTTCTCTTCGATACGGGTGCAACGCGTTCTTTTATTGCTAAGCTTATAGTTGAGGGCTTGGGGTTAACGTGTGTTGAGGCGGAGAGGCCCTTAGTTGTAGAGTCTCCGGTGGGAGGTATGATTGAGGTGCGACACGTTTGCCGCGATTGTGTGTTAACCATGGGTGATGTGGAACCGAGCTTCGACTTGCATGTGATGCCTTTGCGTACTTTTGACCCGATCTTGGGTATGGATTGGCTTATGGCTTTCCAAGCCAAGATAGGACCGTTACCGGCGGCGTGTATCCTTCGTATCACCCGCAGGAATCTCTTGTACCCTGCAAGGGGAGTGGGATCGTGAGGTGAGTCGAGCCGGGCCGGTGTTGGACCAGTGGGGTGCCATTACCCACAGGTTGGCGCCCTGACCTTTGCCGAGGAGGGGAAGGTGGAAAAGAGGGTATGGCCTGTTGTTGTGGACCAATTTCGGGATGTTTTTCCCGAAGAGTTGAGGAGTTTGCCACCTAAGAGGAGTGTGGAGTTCACCATTGAGTTGGTGCCGGGGACGGGTCCGATTTCCCAAGTAGCGTATCGTATGGGGCCAGCCGAGTTGAGGGAGCTTTAGAGGCAAATCGAGGAGTTGGTGGGCCAGGGGTATATCGGATCGAGTACCTCACCTTGGGGTGCTCCGGTGCTCTTTGCTAAAAAGGCGGATGGCACGCTTCGTCTTTGCATCGACTATAGGGAAGTCGAATTCAATGATTGTGAAGAACAAGTATCCGTTGCCTCGGATAGATGACCTGTTTGACCAATTGAGTAGGGCCCAGTGGTTTTCCAAAATAGATTTACGGTCGGGGTATCACCAGCTCAGGGTTAGGGAGGAAGACATCCCTAAGACGGCTTTCGGTGCAGGTATGGGCATTATGAGTGGGTAGTGATGCCTTTCGGGCTCACTAATGCGCTAGCGGTGTTCATGCATTTGATGAACCAAGTCTTTGCTCCATACTTGGATTCGTTTGTGGTGGTGTTTATTGATGATATGTTGGCGTATTCCAAAACCGAGAGGGAGCATGTGGAGCACTTGGCAACAGTGTTACAAACCTTGAGGGACCAGCACTAGTTTGCTAAGTTTAGCAAGTGTGAGTTTTGGCTGCAGGAGGTTCACTTTCTTGGCCATGTGGTGTCAGTGAGGGAGTTAGGGTGGACCTAGCCAAGATTGAGGCCGTGGCATCGTGGGTGAGGCCAACCAACGTTTTTGAGATCCGTAGTTTTCTTGGCTCGGCGGGGTACTATCGTCGTTTTGTCGAGGGGTTCTCCCGTTTGGCAGCCCCTATAACGGCGTTGACTAGGAAAGGAGTGAAGTTTGAGTGGACGGACAAGTGCCAGGCGGGCGTTTGAGACTCTCAAAACCCGTTTGACCACCGCACTTGTGTTGAGGTTGCCTAGGGAGGATATTCCGTATGAGGTATTTTGCGATGCGTCCAGGGTTGGTTTGGGGTGTGTGCTTATGCAAGAGCACAGTGTGGTAGCTTATGGGTCAAGGCAATTGAAGCCTCATGAGCAGATTACCCTACCCATGATCTTGAGTTGGCGGCCGTCATCTTCGCCCTGAAGAGTTGGCAACATTACCTTTTGGGGGGAGAAGTTCGTGGTGTTCTCGGATCACAAGAGCCTTCGGTACATCTTTACTCGAAGGACTTGAATTTGAGGCGAGAGGAGATGGGTAGAGTATTTGCGGACCTTTGACTTTACTCTTGCCTATACCCCGGGCAAGGGTAATGTTGTGGCCGACGCGTTGAGCAGAAAAGGGAAAGCCGAGGTGGCCGTGAGAGAGTGGAAGGCGATGGAGCGGTTGGCGATGTTGCGGTTGCGACTGTTGTTCGTGATGGTGGGATAGTCCTGAGTCCTTTGGTGGTTGTGCCTGAGTTGTACCAGCGCGTCCTGGGAGGGATAGTTGGGTGACATTGAGTGTGAGGTTCTCCGTGCCCGTATTGAGGCCGGTGAGCTATCCGAGGACCGGACGAGAGGGTTCGAGCATGAGTTGTCTTTTTAGGGGCGGTTGGTAGTGGCTTCTTCTCTCGGGGATGAGGTGATGAGGGAGTTTCACCGGTCTAGAGTTGTTGTGCATCCAGGGGGGTACGAAGATGTACTATGCGCTTCGAGGACATTTTTGGTGGCCTAGGATGAAACGCGATGTGGCTGCCTTTGTTTCGCGGTGCCTCACGTGTCGGCAGGTGAAGGCCGGAGCATCGGCGGCCGGCGAGCATGTTCTGGCCCCTTGCCCATCGCGGAGTGGAAGTGGGACCACATAGCGATGGATTTTGTGACCTGGTCTTCCGCCCACCACAGGGAGGAAAGATATGATTTGGGTGATTGTGGATCGACTCACAAAGTCGGCCTATTTCCTGGGCTGTTCGCGAGCGGGACTCTATTGGGACCTTGAGTTATCTATACATGAACGAGATTGTGAGACTACATGGAGTACCATCCTCGGTTGTCTCTCGACCGGGATTCGAGGTTCACTTCCCGTTTTTGGGCAGGTTTGCAAGAGGCTATGGGGACCAAACTTCACTTGAGTATAGCCTTTCACCCTGGGACCGACGGCCAGACAGAGAGGACGAATCGGACTTTGGAGGACATGTTACGGGCCTGTGTGTTAGATTTTGGGGGTTCGTGGGCGACTCACCTTGCTTTGGTGGAGTTTGCCTACAACAACGGTTATCAGGCATCCATTGGGATGGCTCCTTTTGAGGCGTTGTATGGGCGACCGTGTCGATCACCTTTGTGTTGGACCAAGGTGGGGGAGACAGACTCTCTTGGGACCACAGTTGGTTCAAGAGGCTACCGAGAAGGTTAAGTTGATTCGTCGGTGCTTGTTATCGCCCCAGTCGGCACGAAATCTTGTACATATCAACGGCGGCGACCTTTGGAGTCTTTCGTGGGCGATCATGTGTTTCTCCGTGTCTCTCCACGACGTGGACATCGACGGTTTGGGCGAGGTTCCAAGCTATCTCCGCGGTTTATTGGTCCTTTTGAGATTCTGGATCGTGTGGGGCCTGTGGCCTACCGATTAGCATTACCACCGCGGACGAGTCGAGTGCACAACGTGTTTCACGTGTCCCAGTTGAGGAAGTATCATCCTGACTCCACTCATATGATCGATTGGGGGACATTGGACATTGAGGATGACATGTCCGTTGTTGAGGCCCCTATCCGTATCCTAGATCGGCGGGAGAAGCTTTTGCGTGGTCGTGCTTATTCCTTTGGTTCGCGTCTTGTGGCAGCACCGTGGCATTGAGGAGGAGACATGGGAACGTGAGTCCGTGATGCGTGAGCAGCACCCGAGTTGTTCGAGGACGAACAATCTTAAGGGTGGGAGGTGGTCGTAGTGATATGTTTTCTTGTGGCTCATGATTTGGTGTATTTGTATTTCTACTTGTAAACTGGTATTTTTATTGAGATGTGTTTTGAGATTGCAATGTGTTTGAGATGTCCTGTTGTGATGTGTGATCCATCTGGGCGTTGTGCCTCGTTGTCTTCCAAATGGGTCGCATGTGTTTGTGTTCCTTGCATGTCGTTTCTTTTCGAGGACGAAAAGTCTTAAGGGGGAGAGGATGTAATGACCCGTGTGTAAGAAGTTAACCACAAACACCTTGGATGTTGGTGCACAAGTTTGAGGTAAGAGATGAGCCCAAGAGGGGACTTTTGGGAGGTGCATGTGACAAGTGATAACGTGCATTTAAACCCTAGGAAGATGCTATGCATATACAGCGCTTTTAGGCTATTTTGTCAAGTTTTGGAGATTTATTTTGACCTAGTAGATGGGCTAAAGATTAATTGGCGTGCGAGAGGAAAAGATTCTTAGAATGATGTCTTCTATCTACCACGAAGTTTAGGGCCAAAAGGACGTGCACGCGAATTGGACCCATTTGGTGTGCAAGGTTATTTTTGCATGGATGTCCTTTACATGTTGCAAGAAGGCTTGGGGTAAAGTTTGTGTGCATTTGGAGCCGCACGCCAATTGGGGAATTGGCGTTCAAATTGGCGTGCAAGCATATTTTTGCATGGTTACCTTAGTTTTGTTATTCTAATCATCTTTTCCCAAAGGACCATGTTGGAATTGTGGATATTTTGGTGTGTATGGATGTGGGAAGGTCATAGCTTGTTCCATCAAAACTACGTCGTTTTGATGCTTCGAGATTCACTTAATCAAAACTACGTCGTTTTGATGTTGTGTTGTCTATATAAGGAGGAGAAGCCCCTCTGTTTTAGGTTTAGGGTTTGTTGCTCCACCAGCCGTCGAGAGAGAGAGAGAGAGAGGGGGGGGGGGGAAGGAGAGCCCCTGGTTGTGCCGGGCATCTTGTGTGGGTGGTCGGTGTCTCGTGGGCGGACGGCGTTCGGCGTGGGAACGGAATATTGCTTGTGTCGTTGCATTTTACTTGAGGTAGGGGTTCTGTTTTTGCTAATCCCTCTCTATCCTAGGGTTCTTAGGTAGAATTCGGTCTATACCTGCTATTATATATATATAAATCCATATAGGTGTGATCTCCTATATGAATGTTGGCCTTCAATGGCATTTTGGTGTGATTCCTGTTGTTGGGTGGTCAGTGCATGTTATATGTTCGATGAAATGCCTGTGTGAATATAGCTGTGTGTATATGCCTATTACATGTTTGATAATATGCTTGTGTGGCTGGACTTGTGATTTTGGTGTATGTATGCATCTTTGGGTGTTTGTTCTATTGCCGAACGGCTGGGTTTGTGCACTTGTGAACGGGTGCACACCAAGTGTTTGGTTTTATGCTTGAGTGACCATGGTGTATGTTGTGTGCGAGAATGTTTGCACGGGCGGGTCCGCTGGTACGAGGACCGTGGTGTACATTCTGGCTCGAAGAGGCGGTTAAATTACTTTGCCCCGAGAGGCGGTTAAACTAGTGGCCGAAGAGGCGGTTAAATTACTTTGCGTGAGAGGCGGTTAAATCGGTGGCCTGAAGAGGCGGTTAAATTACTTGCTTGAGATGTGGTTTGTTAGCCGGTGTGGGTGGGGCCGAGGTTACGCCCGCTTGTGTGGAATGCTTTATTTTTCCTAATACCGCCACGTCACTACACCCGTGCACATGCATGTAGCCGCTAGGAGCATGGGAAGGATTGGGGAGACTTGATCCCTACCGAGCCGTGGTTGCTCACCCCTCCTACTGTGTTTGCTTGTTTTCCAGGAACTTACAGGCGTTAGGTGGATACACCAAGGTGGAAGACCATCTTCATTTTATTATTCACTTGGTGATGTAATTTCGTAATTTATGTAACCCCAAGGGGGGAAATGTACTAAGGGATTGAATTGTAGTAAGGAACATGGTTGGTTTGTGAACCTTTGATGTTTGAAATTCAATAAGGATGTGGCTTGCTTGATTTATTGTAATTGGTACTCTTATTTGTGTGGCATCCAGTAATCCAACCCCGTTGCCCTCCGTGTGAGTGAATGGGGAGTCACGTACCGGTTTCCCCGAGTCGGAAATCCGGGCGTGACAACATAAAGTCCACATGTCCGATGCCACTTGCATAATTCATCATTACATGCAAAATTCATCGCTACGTGCGAATTTATCACTATGTGCGAACTCATCGCCACGTGCACGTGTCGTATTGCACAAGACATCTACTATCGCTAGAACTCTTCATAGATTTACTTTCCTTATTGAATTAAAAGTCTTTCCTTTATTTAGTTCGTATTAGGGTATTTTGGTATTTTACTTAAATTTCCTAATTGTATTAAGTTTTCAATTCCTAGATAGTTGTTTGCATATAAATAGGTCTTGTATCCAGACGTAATAAATCATTCAAGAGTGTTTTTATCAATTATAAACTCTCAATTAGAGATTTATACTTATTTTTAGCTTTTCCAATTAAATACTTGAATTACTTGGGCTAGAGTTTGGGTATTCGATTATCCTTCTCTAGATTGTTGTTGGATCCTAATCAAGGTCCTCAACAAAGTCTCATTTTTGGCATCGTAAGAATGTTAATCCTCTCCCATGCATAACCGATCATTGAATCCAACTCTAAATGTAGAGTATACTTTTGGTGATCTAATCACAAATTGTTTGATTAGTGACAAATGTAAAACAAAATATTATTTTATCACAAAAAAAGATAGATTTGAACTTGTAACGAGATTGACTTTAGGGCTACAAATATTCCCAAGGGTCCAAGTGTTCGAGCTCGGAAGAAATCAAATAATAATATACATCTCCTACTTGAATTTATTTTGGGGGGTCATTCTAGTTCTTATTTTATTTTCTCACTTAACTAGTACATCGCACATAGGAGAAGAGGGGTGACTAAAAGCTCTTATTGTTTTCACGAAAAAAACACTATCAATACATGAAAAAACATGTCAAATGTAACTCCAAAATCAAATTCATAAATCAATGCCTTGGCAATCATCTTAATTTCTCCCATATTCATCCATCCTAACGCGTGAAGGGCATAAGGAAAACGTGGATCACCCACACACATGTTAAAAATCACAAAATGAGGGAGTAACTAATTAAAAACTCTAAAATTTCTGGACCGAGGTTATGAAAACTAGTTGAAATTTACTTTTTTTATATGTAATTACGAAAACAAATTAATAATATACACTAAATAGTCAAACACATTAGATTTTTCTAGTTATATTTTTTTGGGTGTTAGAATATATTTATAAAATACGAATTGTTTTAAGGTTAACGGGGAATAAGTGAAAGTGAAAGTGGAGCATAACTCTTCTTTAGTATGCAGTTGCGCAAGATAGACACACATGGGTTTTTTTTTAAATTATACTTACCTTAAATGTTGTATGAGAAAAGTGATAGTTTTTTTTAAAAATAATTTCATATTTTTTTTGTCTTCACTTTCTTTCTTTTCATTGTAATCTCATATATTTGTTTTGCTTGAAGGAGCATATGGAAGGAGAGAATAATTAAGCCAATTAAAAGTAAGAAAGAAGGAGATAGAGTACACCCAAAAAGAAATAAGTAATTAAAAAGTAGAAGAAATAATAAACTTAATATCACCGAAAAAGGTTTTTATGTCACTATCTTTTAATTTTATCATATATTTTTATTTTTTTAATAAAAAAAAAAATCGAGGCCTTTCCATTTTTACAAAAACAATAAATGAGAAAGTGCAAAAGCAAACCACAAGATTTGTTTCCTTTTATTTTTCCCATAAACCATAAATTGTGAAGACCAAAAAAAAAAAAAAAGTAAACCAGCAAAAACTACAAATAGAGATAGGCGAGTGGTGGGGCTCTTAGGGAGAGGGCGAGGGCATGGCGTCCGGTGCACAGCTAGTGATCGTGAAAGCCCAAGAAGAGAAGTCGGATCGCGATTGGACATCACTTCCGGCAGACATCCTTCACCTTGTCGTGCACCGTCAATTCTACTACATCCCCGACTATGTGCGCATGGGCTTCGTGTGTTCCTCCTGGCGGGCAACGGTTCCTGCCGAGCTCCGGTCATTCCCCAAATTGCTGCTGCTGGCTTCCACTCCAGGTAGCCACCAGGAAGGCAGCAGCCGCAGCCTTTTCGCAGCCGACAGAAAACCCTTCCTCCATGGGGGGCTCCCAATAAACTTGCCACCGCCGTTCGAGAAGCGCTGGTGCGGCTCCTCTTTCGGCTGGCTAGCTGTGGCAACCGACTACGAGATTGACAAGAAGCAGCAGCACAAAGTTGCTTTGGGCGTAAGCCTCCTCAACCCCTTCACGGGCGCCACCATTCGCCTTCCTCCAATCATTATGAGACGCAGGAAGGACGCCCACTTTCGGCCCCACCACGAGTATTGGTGCTATAAAGTGGTGCTATCCGCCGACCCTGTTACTGACCCCGACACCTTCGAGGCGGTTGCAATGTATGGCGCCTGGTGTCGGTTGGCCCACTACAAATCGGGTGCTAAGTGTTGGACATACGTGCCTGCGAATGCTAGGATACAACCAACGGCGGGAAGCAAATTTAAGAAGGTGTGGCATTGCTTTGATGCCCTCCATTACAGGGGGAAGTTCTATGGGCTATTCAATGATGGTCTCATTTTTTCCATTGAGCCAGGAGACAACCTGACACTCAAGACCATTGTTCCACCGCCCAATTTTGAGGGTTATCGTGGTTCCTACAGGCAGTATATTGTGGAATCATCCACCGGTGATTTGTTGGTCGCTAGGAAATGGGATCGTAGGTGGAAAATTTTTAAGGCAATTGATTCCTGCAGTGGTGGCACCTGTGATCACGAGGAGGTGAAAAGCCTAGGGGACGATTCCCTCTTCGTTGGGAGCAATAGATCAGTGGCGCTCCCAGTCTCCGAGGCTGGACGTGCGTTCTTGCCGGGATGTCGAAAGAACTGCGTCTACTTCACTGATGATGAATATGAGAATTTAACATGTGATTTGGAGATGACATGCTACAGCTTAGATCAGGACGTCAGCCAAGACTGGCATTACGATGAGGACGGTCCTTCATACACCCGCCACGAGAATTTAAGTGATCGTGTGCCTGTGCCTGCGGAGATGACATGCTACGACTTAGCTCAGGTAGACTGGAATCCCGAGGAGGATGTTCCTTCACACACCCACCACCCTTGGCCTCCTCCAATTTGGATTGAGCCCAACTTCACTCCATTTAGAAATTCAGTCCCTTAAATTATTTTTTATTTTTATTATTATGAACGAGTTTTTTTGATCATGGTGCCATCGGGGATGGGACAATTGTTTTTTTTTTCTTAAACCAAAAATAAAAAATCTCTTTCTGAGCTCTTATAATGTATTTTTGGAGACTAATACGAAGTGAAGTAAGGATGTTTGTGTATATATTATATATGCCTGTGATTTTTTTAACTATGACCGATAATTAATTAAAAAAATCCTCAGACATATAAAAGCTTAAATGCAAAACAATCTTATGTATTTTTTAATTACATTATACCATATGATATTGAACTCACAAATCAATTGCATGGATATTTATATTACATTGAATGTTCAAACACTGTCTAATTGAGACAGATTTTTTTTTTTCTGGTTGGTGGAAGATTCTAAGCACCAATATGCATAATTTGGTAGACCCTCAATCTAAGCACCAATGTGGCATAACCATTAATATCCCAAGCACAACATCATACATTAAAAGTTCTTTAATCTTGAAAAGCTTAGAATTCAAGGCTTTCTTTAGGACAAAACACCAAGATGACATGGCAAATAGAATTGTTGATGGTTGTGTAAAATAATAAATTGCACTTTTGAGACTTATTGTAGTCGTTTTAACTCATTAGTAGTTGTGTATCAACGTAAGAACATTATGAACTAACGTGAGGAATTCCAAAAAATTATGCCAAGCAAGGACTTTAGTAACTAGAAATGAGGGATTCCAACAAAGCCAGGTATAGTGGCCGAAAATATTTTGCAATAGATGATCTCATTTTTCCCGCATTGAATATATAATTTACAGGTGACATTCATCACAAGAAGTACAAAATTAGGGACCTTTCATACAAAACTTTAAGTATCTTGATGTTAGTTCCAAATAATAGATGAGTAAATTTGAGTCACCAAAATAGTTTCGTCCATAAAAAGTTGAACTTGGCCGAAAGATGAGTAACACCCCTAGTCAAAGGGCGGAATACATGTCTATGTAAGGTTTTCCAAAACACCTTTGTTGAATCCTATTTAGTCCGGATTATACATGTTTCATCAAATTTTATTTTTGTAATATTACCTTTGCTTGCCATAGAATTTTGTAAGATAATAAGAGCCATAGAATTTTGTAAGATAATAAGAGCCATGACCGTAGACCCGAAAATGCCCAATTTCAGTGGCCTATTCAGAAAGGCCTTTAAATGTCAAAGAGTTAGTTCTGGGCAATAAAAAAAATCAAATTTAAGGATTTGTGACTTCGACCATGCTTGATTCTAAAGTCGAACAAAAAGTTATGGTTAAAACAACGATCGGGCCTCTAATAGCGGTCAAACGATAATTGGCCTTCAAAATAGCACTTTGGATTAGGTCACGAATCACAATCTCTTACTCTATTACTTTCGATCTATAAATATAATATTTTTTAAATTGTAAGTATTTTTTTAAAATAAAATTAAAAAATAAAAAATATTTTTTTTCGTGATAAAATAGTTTTAAGACACATAGTATATGCTTGGCATAAAAACAAAATCATTTTAAAATAAAAAGGAAACGGGATTGCTCGACGCCCCAAGTTCAAAAAATAGTTTTTATAAGATTTTTTTAAATTCCGGATCGCTTTATTGATCCCGAAACTTAAGAACGTCGGTTAAACGCTACTCGGTAGAAAACCCTAGACGCCACCCTCTCTTTTCCCACCTATGTCTTGTCCACGTGTCGATTTCTTATTGGTTTAAAAAAGAGAAAACAAAAAAGAAACCAAAAAATCAAAGCCACATTTGCCTTATCTCCATCCTTCGTCGTCTTCCCCTCTCTATCTCTCTCCCACGGCGTCTTCTTCCCCACGTCACGGCAACCACGCCGGTCGGACTACCACCCTCATGCCCGGCCAACCTCCTCCAATCCTGCCCACGCCACGCCCATACCGATCCAAGCCTAATCGCCCCACCCGAGCCAAGCGGTAGCCATACCTAACCACCCCCGCCGCTTCGATTCAAGCATAAACCCTAGAATTCGGCCTCTATATAAACCTTATGGATCAATGGATCGCGCCCGGGCTCTCCCCCTCTCTGGTGGAAATCGAAGACAAAAAAAAAACCCCAAAACCATCTTCTTCCTCAAACCCTATAGAGAGCCCCCGCCAGCCACTATCACTTCCAAACCGGAATCCGAGCAACCGACGTTGCCACGTCAATCTATCGACATCAATAGCGCCGGCCACCGCACCCATCGGCCGCCGTTCCAAGCTCCGCCAACCGCCACCACCATCGTCACCGGTCACCCCTAATTGACCACCATCCCTCCTCATCCTCAAGTTGATATGGGTGCCCACTGGAGCGCACGTGGTTCTACAATCGTTACAAGTGGAGATCAAATTACTAGTACAGATGGAAGTAAAACAATAAGTTGATCGCGTGCATGGATGACAAATGGAAGATATTGATATAGGAAGTTATTATTTAACAGTTAATTTACTTACAGTTGGCTTAATTACGGTTTATAATATGGTTGTAATTTGCGGTTTGCGGTTGATTGTATCTGAATGTCTATTTAAAGGATACGTTATAAGGAGAAATATTAAGAAGTATTTTCGAATATCCTTGTTCTCTGCTATCTCTCTTCTTATTTTCAAATTCTCCATTTAACACGTGTGGACATAACATTGGTATCGAGGTTATGGATACCCGTGGAAAAACCAACGCTGAATTTCGTCAAGAGGTTCATGAAATCTTCGCGAGTCATGATTCTCGACTGGATCGGATTCTCATTGTCCATGCCACTCAAGTCACTAGCAATGAATCCCGTTTCAATCAAATCATGTCTGAATTATAGAATCTTAGAATTCAACAATCTTCTAATTCCATCCAAAATACCAACTCTCTGCAACCCAATATGGCCTCCTCTATCCATAGTCCCTTGTCCTCTCGATGGTACCCACAATCCTTCACACATTGAACGATTTTAAAATGATTTGAAATTGTTTTTTCCTAAATTCAATGGAGAAGACCCGAATGGCTAGATATACAAGGTGGAACAATATTTCTCATTTAAAGGTGTAAACAGTCAAAATTGGGTACAATTGGCGTCATTTCATCTTGAAGGGGTGGCTTTTCAATGGCATAGATGGCGTACCAGATTTCACGGAATCATTACTTGGGAAGAATTCACTAAAGTAGTTCTGCATCGTTTTGGTCCCACAGATTATGATGATCCGTCTGAAGCATTTAGTCGTTTGAGACAGAATACTTCTATTGAAGCATATCAAGAACGGTTTGAAAAATTATCCCAACAAATCGATGGGTTGCCAGAACGATTTTTAGTTGGTTGTTTTATTGCTAGACTCAAGGATGATATCCGTTTGGATGTGAAAATTAAACAACCTACTTCTTTGTCTGAAGCAATTAGAGTGGCTCGGTTAGTGGAAGAGTGTAATTCCCTGACTCGAAAGGTTAATTATTCACGTTCTCTATCTCTAGGACTTACCGCAAAACCGTCAATTCATCGGTCTAGGAGTGTTAGGTCCACCTCCTGGACCACCGATCATTAAGGCATCACCTCGGAATGTTCCTCTCGTGCAACGCATTTACGTGCAAGAGGCGCGTGAGAGAAAGGAAAAAGGTTTATGTTTTTATTGTGATGATAAATTCACACCTGGTCATTAATGCCGACACAAGCAAATTTTAATGATTGAAGATGTTATAGAAGAAGATGAAAAAGGCAATATTCCAATTAATGAGGCAGATATGGAAATTATGGACGAACTAGTACCAGAAATTTCTTTTCATGCTATGACTGGAGTTAATCATCCTGAAATGTTTTGAGTATTAGGCAAATTGAGGAATAAAGATATTATAATACTCATTGACAATGGAAGTACCCATAATTTTATTGATCAATCAATAGTTGCCGGTTTAATCTGTCATTGTGAAAGTGATAAAACATTCCAAGTAATGGTGGCGAATTGTGAAAAAATGGAGTGTTCAGGCATATGTTTATTTATTTCATTGGTAGTTCAAGGACATTCTATCATTACCGATTTTTATGTTCTTCCTGTAGCCACTTGTCAGGTTGTACTTGGAGTACAATGGTTACAGACGCTTAGTCCCATTGAAATGGATTATCAAAGGTTATTGATGACTTTCAAGTTAAATGGAAATCATTGTCAATTTCAAGGAATTAGAAGATCGGGTCTGGAATTTCTTTCTCACAAAGAATTACGCAATTGGATGACAAAGGACTCTTTTTACAAATTAATGATATTGAGGAAGATGCCATGAATTGAAGCATAGTGAAGCCGTGCAAGAATTGCTCCATCAATTTGCAGAGGTGTTCCAAGAACCAAAAGAATTACCACCATCCCGTGATCACGACCATCACATTCCATTACCGTCTGGAAGTAACCCAATTAATGTGCACCCTTATCGATATTCGTATTATCAAAAATCGGAAATCAAAAACATGGTGAAAGAATTCTTAGATTCTGTCGCATGAGTCCTTACCCATGCCGATGTTCGTATTATTCGATATTTGCACCCTATCTCGCATGAGTCCTACCCATGCCTCTGTCGCACGACGCCCTTCACCAGCGGGACTACAAGCGGCGGTCGGCTTTGGGGCTATGGCTTGCCCCTCTAACTAGTGTGAGTTGTTGGATGTGTGTGCAGGTTGGACTAGCTGGACTTGACGTGTTGCGCTTGGCCTCCCCCATTATTGATGTGCCTTCCACATGCTCGACAGAATTCCCCACTGAGAGAATTCTACACTGGTTTGTATCCCTTGTGTTCACTCTCATCTCTTTTGGTGCTGTCAATCCGTGTGGTGTTATTCTATATGTGATTTGATTCTGGCCTACTATTTGTTGCTATGTGCCTGTATTTACTAGCTGTTTTGGTAGTTGGTAGGTTTTTTTATTTTTTTTGTTTGAGCTCGTCTACTCTTAATTTATAAATTTTGAATATTAATTTGTATCAGTTTTGTTGGTTGAAATGGGTAACAAATTTGCAAGGATTTAGGTTTTGTTTATTACCGATTTATCTGATTCTGGACAAAACATGTGTGGATCCTTTAAAAATTACCACCATTCCTTTAAATAAACTAATGATACTAACTCTGCAAAAAGTTTCCTTCTACTACATGCATGAATTCTATGTTTAGTTCAATGCAAAGATGGGATTTTTGTAATTATACCGATAATGCAATCTTTGTCACTAATATCTTGTACACATTGTTTGGGATTTTTGATGAAGTAGACATTCCAATAGCTAAAAATGAATCATAAGTTAATCGAAACATGCCCTTACTATCAAGTCCAACAACCATTTAATATTGTTATTAACGGTTCGGATAGAAGCAAGCATGCAAGGATAAAATGAACTTAGCTCCCCCTGAAAGTCCTCACCAAGGTTAGAGCAGCCTCACTCAAATATAACTTTCTTTTCTCTCCTCTCATGCCTTACTATCAATGCCTAACAGCTAAGGATTTACTCTTACACCCATTACTAGCTATTGATTAAGTTTTTTGCCACGTAAACATGAGAGATCCCCATTATTCTCGTCAAGGAAAACACACACTCTATTCTACTTACCGATAAACACTTGGAGCTAAAGATTTAAGCTCACACTTGTGACACAAATTGCAACACAAAACAACTTAGCCATTATGGCTGCAACACCGAAAACAAAAACACATATAAACAAGTAAGCCATTGTGGCTTTTATTAGGCAAACACGTTTTTTCTGTTTTTTTTTTTTTTCACACTTCTTTTTAGCAATAACCTTACAAGGTTGCATTTTATGCTCTCCCTTGATGGATTATTCACTCGCTATTGTCCTCACACAAGCCCTTTTTTTTTTTTTTTGAAACAAGAAATAAACGGAAATACTTGAATCACTAACATCATACACCAAACACCGAGCACGAATAGGTACTTCGTATGCCTAAGTAACTCCAACCATTAAATAGCTAGTGATGAATATTAAGAGCAAATTGAGAACCCAATAACCCATAAAATACACTCAAAGGCAAGATAATGGTGCTCTCAAAAAGTATATGCCTATTTCCGCACTTAACTTCAGGGTTTACAAAGCTCATCCTATCATAACATGCTCACTAACTATTCAAATGTCAGCTCCAAAATCATGGTGATATCATACAAAAAGTAAAGACATGCTCAACTAACTTATAACACACCTTAACAATTGAAACATCTTTATCACAACAAGATACTAAGGTGGTCAATATAGTTAACCAGAATTTGCATACCTTGGTAGCCATGCACCTCACAGGCAAAACATACATTCACAAAGCAAAAACATAAAGCATGCATGCAAACAAACAAGCAACCGGTTCAAGGGAAACCCCCCCCCCCACACTTAAATGATGCGAGGCCCTCGAGCATGGGGAAAGGAAAAAAAAAACAGAAGACCGTTACCGGTTGGTGGGAACGCTATAGTAGAAGATAACATAGGCCACCATTCTTCTAAGACGTGCGACAAAGTCAGCCGAGGTTTCTCCTGTGAGCGCCCAAGTATCCTTATCTCTGCAACGAGCTATCAACTAATAGCAGACAAAAAATCCCACAACTGAATTGATCAGGTTGTTGGGGAAGCTCCATTTCATTAAAGTGCACCAGAGGAAACTTGGATGTCAACGACCCTTCTTTTTCGAGTGCATTTTTGATTTTTTTCAAGAAACCATGGACAAGCTTCTTCTTTCGTGTGGAAAACCCATGGGCTTGGCTCGGATCATAAAGGACGGCATGGCCCACGGTCAGGTCCAACGCAAGAGTACAAAGTGTCGATCAAGGAGGACCGGTATAAGAACCTCATGGACCTGGTGGCAAGAGCGATGTCCTTCTATCGCTCCATTCATCCGCCGGCGGAAAATATGCTCCTCTAACGGCTGCCCATATATCTCGCACAGCATGATAGAGGTATCTCGAGCCATAGGGTAGTCGTTGGGCTCGGCCTCCACCACGTGTCGCATCGTACGGCAGAATAAGTCAACGTTATCGGAAGATAAGTACTCATCGCCTAGGATACGTTGTAAATAAGATGACGTGAAGACTTCGAATCACGCGTAAAATGCGCCTGCAAGGTGTCTCCATAAGTAAACTGCTGAAAAGCAACTGTGGCATCAGCAGTGGAGAGGGCCGGATGAAGATGAATATAGATGGGCTCCCCTAGGTTATCTTCCTGGGGAGCTTCGATGATGCGCCAGACCACCATTGCAACGGCCCGGATTAAGGGAACTAGGGCCTATAAAGAGCTGGGCCCTACTGGTGGTGTCAAATAAACAGAACTGCTGGAGGGAAGGGTGGAGCGGTGTAAGGCTCCACCTCTTGCGGATACCGTGGAAACTCCGGTGTTTGTTCGCTATGTGCACGCGTCGTTGCTGTACCAGGCAGGTGACGGTGCGCCAAATGGATCCTCCACAGGAGGTGTAGGAGTTTTCTTCTTCTTCTTCTTCTTCCCCAGGGCCTTCCAGATCTTACCAAGCGGACCTTTGACTTCCTTCTGCTCCTTGAGGATGAGAGTTTGATTTTTCTTCACAGCCCGATCTCCTGAATGGTTTCCGCCTGTGTCTCCTGTAGTTGAGCGGTTTGCCTCCGTATGTCTTCATAAGAAGCGTAGGAGTTGGCTCCGGGGCTTCCCATGGGCGGGCAGATGGACGAGACGTTGCTTGTTGATCTTGAGTGATGTACTCGAGCAACTCATCCAACTGAAGTCTTGTGATGTGGCCATTAGTGAAGGCCCAATTAAGAACGTTAACTTCACTAATAACATTGATGCCTTGGAAGAAATTGTAGATTTCCTCCTTGTGAACATTGAACCGCATGTACATGGCGTCAAGCGGAAGATGTCTTGTCGGCGGGCATTCATGGGAGTGGAGGTGTCCCTAAACCGCTCGGTGGGTCGCTCCATATGCACGCTATGACGTGAAGGCCGTGGTGCAACGTGGATACTATCTCCCCATTTGCCCTTGTAGCTAACTCCTAAGGCACCCTTTGGATGGAGAACTCGTAACCGCAGGTTATCCAGGAAAACAGTGGGGACTACTTGAGCACTAAGATGGCCATATTGATATTGCAAAAGCATGCTAAGTAGTCAACCATATAAATATTTATGAATGTCCCGTTTCCACAATTTAAAATTTTTCAGCAGCCCAATCAATGTGTAATCGACGATCGATGCAAAACATAAACTCCAAATGGGACTTAGGGACCGAGTCTACGCCACTAGTCTCGTAACAGTAAGCACCTCCCTACCAAATTGGCAAAGCAACGGTATTTCCCATGAAATCCATTTTTAGTAAATTGCCGACGTTTCCCAAATTCCTTATTATCTTGTAAAGTTCTACCATAATCTCCTAAGGTCAACACAGGCATTGCATGCATGGGATTTGCGAGATCAAAGCGATCTCTCAACATAGCAGGAGAAATAACCTCCCCAATTATCTCATCATCTTCCTCATTGACATAGACTGAATTATAAAAGTCTAACATGGCAGGGTAATACAAATCATCTGCGAGCGCATACTAACCTTCTCGGTCCCAACGCTTGCAGTTTGGTCATAACTTCTTCGGTCCAGTCAAGGGTGGAGGACTCCAGGATCTCCCAATCAAGCACATTCCCCACGAAGATAGTGTCGGCGTCTCTCAATGCCGAAGGCATAGAGGTGGCAGAGGCTTCAGGACTGCCTTCTCCTTGGCGGGCTCTCCTTGTGTGCACCATGATTAACTAAAAAGGAATTTGCTCTCGGCAAGAAGGAAGAGGAAAGTATGAGATGTGAGTTTGAAGCTTGGAACCCATCCCTCTTTATAGTGATTCGCCACAAGGGTAAAAGACGAAAAGGACCCTCTTAAAGTGCTCCATCGTTTTCACGTGCAGAACAAAGAAGACTCTAGAAGATGCCAGCTAGCTCCCATCGAAATTTCAGATTGATTGGACAATTATAAGTGTGCACGTGAAAAGCATGTTTTCACGGGCAAGGCTTGGATGAATCTAGACACGTCCAACTGTCTTCCACCAAATTTTGAGCTCGAAAAGACGCTTCTATCCTTGTGCACGTGAAAAGCCTTCTCACGGTCGGGGTCTTTTTTGTCCAAATTGCACCGATGAGGTCATGAATGAACGTAGAGCCGTATACATGTGCACGTGACAAACTCTTTTTCATGGGCAAGCTGGTTGACACCCTTCATCGAAGCCCAATGTTGTTAAAATTTGACAGACTAGTAGCCCATCTCCCAAGGACAAAAACGTGTCGGTTGGTGGGCCCAAAATACCATCTCATAATCCATTACTTCATCTCCTTGGTTTGGCAATGGATTGGAGTGGGCCCCTCTCGATTTAATTCAACCGGGCTTGGATGTGGGCCTTAGAAAAGTTATCTAAAGTTCGATACACAGGCCCAAGTAAGCCCAAGCGAAATAAGCTCCATCAAGGAATTTGGGCCTAGGCCCTGGTTCAAATGCCGCAAATAAAAGTTAAAACAAAAACAGATATACACTCCCTACGGACTATGGGTTAAAGCACACAATAAAAATATCCCTAGATATGCGCTCCATGTTGAACACTACTGCGTCTTCATCCACACGCAGCGTTAACTCCCCCTGAGTTTACATCGATCAAGGCCCTTCCGGTACTCAAGAATGGCCTTCCAAGAATCGGTTGGATACCTTTATCTTTCTCCATTTCCAAAACAACAAAGTCCACTGGGAAGATAAAGCAATCCACCTTGATTAAAACATCTTCAATGATGCCCGCTGGCTTCCCTATCGAGCGATCAGCAAATTGTAAAGATATGAAGTGGGCTTTATTCTAGTCAAGCCCAATCGGCAATAGATGGACATTGGCATCAGATTTATACTCGCTCCTAAATCACATAGGGCTTGCTCCAATTGCGAGGTGCCAATGGTGCAGTCGAGTGAAACTACCCGGATCTTTAAGCTTGGGTGGTAGCTTGTCTTTGCACCACCGCACCGATGTCATTTGTGAGAGCCACTATCTCACAATCAGTGTAACTTCTCCTCTTGGACAGCAGATCCTTTAAAAATTTGACATAACCAGGCATCTGTTCCAAGGCTTCTATGAATGGGATGTTCACCTCCAACTTCTTGAATACATCTAAGAATTTCTGAAACCGAGCATCTAATTTCTTTTTCCTCGGCCTTTGAGGATACGGCATAGGAGGTTTATACGGAATAGGAGAGCTAACTTCAGGTGACGGGCTGTCGGTTGACTACTCCCAACCTTTTCCTTCTGGTCCTTACACCGCTCAAGATCTCCTTCTTTAGCTTCATCCTGGGCATGCCGTTTCGACTCCTCCTTGGTTGGCTCAATTTTCTTCTCTCCAGCTGGTAGTTCTTTCCCACTTCTAAGCATTATAGCTTTGCATTGCTCCTTTGGGTTGACCTCCGTATTCTTGGGAAAAGTGTTTGGTGAAGATGGCCTAACCGCATTTGCTAGCTGGCCAATCTCGCTCTATATTCTTCATGGCAGCCCCAAGATCCTGGGATGAAGTGGTAAGGGACTCAATCCTCGTCTCCCCCTTACTCATTCTATCGGTTGCTTGCTTAGCAAATTGATAAAAGAAGTTCCGCATCTCTTCATCCTTTGCCTTCTCTTTGTCTTCCTCCTTCGTTGAGGCATCTTCTGGAACCCAGGAGGAAGTTGTGGCTGACATTGTTCTCCATACTACGCTACTCCGATAGCAGGGACCTTATTCTGCCTTTGCCATAAGTAAGGTTGTTGTTGAAATTGGTGAGGTCCTCCCTGATTCCGGGAAGTTCTTTGGGCCGAGGAAGATTCTGGTACCTGGTTTGGATTCTAAAATTGCCTCTGGAATCCTCCACCTCGATTCCCAACATATTGGGCTTCTTTGTATAGCTGGGCTGCAGCGTCTTCAGTAACTGCCTTGGGTTGTTCAGTTCTGCCCTCCATGCGAACAACCATTACTGACATTTGCTCTGTCAGTAACTCCATCTTCCTTGTCAACTCATCAAACTGAGTTGAATTTGATGAATTTGATACCGCAGACCACCGGCTCGGCTCTAGGGCGTCCGTCATTGGACCATTGGCGGTTGGACAACGCCATTCGCTCTATAAGCTCCACCGTCGCAGAAGGCTCCATCATCATGAACGCTCCTCCAGCACTGCATCTATCATGCCTTTTGTATTTGCGTGCGGACATTGCATAAAAAGATTCGACTTGTAACCATTCTGGCCTGCCATGATTAGGACACCTCCTAACCAAGTCTTTGAATCGCTCCCAGGCCTCGTATAGCGACTCATCACCATGCTGGGTGAATTGATTTATTTGGCTCCTTAAATGAATAACTCTTGTTGGTGGAAAGTACTTGGAGAGAAACTTCTCCACCATTTGGTCCCATGTGTGTATGCTGCCGACAAGTAGGGACTGGAACCAATCAAGAGCTCGATCCTTCAGGGGAAAACGGGAAGAGTCGTAGCTTAATGGTGTCATCCGAGACTCCATTGATTTTGATGGTGTCGCAAATTTGCAAGAATCGCGCTAGATGGTTGTGTGGATCATCTAGTGCCGAGCCTCGGAATGCATCTTGCCCAACCATTTGTAGTAGCGCAGGCTTCAGCTCGAAGTTATTTGCTTGGACCGGCACCCTTCTAATGCCTGAATACTCATCCAATAGTACAGGTCTAGCATAATCCATGAAGGTCCTCGGCTGATAACCGCCTTGGCCGTTGTGTCCCCGATCTTCTCTTGCTCTGTTTTCAGCCATGATTTCTTCACACAAGGTATGTAAGCCTTCCAACTGGCTGTTCCACCTGCAGCTAATACCCTCTCGAGCCCTTCGCTACTCTCGCAACGTCCATTCGATTTCGGGATCGTATGGTAATAACTCACCCCTACTATGACGCATACACAGGAATTTTCTCAAACACCTATGGTGCACCCCTGCAAAGTAGCAAAAACAAAGAGATACCAGGTAACACCGTACTAGCAAAATTACAAGAAAGTAAAAATCTAGATCACAAATAAACGTAAGCACCTAATGTCACTTAGTCCTAACAACGTTTGGCTGGCCTCCCTGGCAACGGCGCCAAAAACTTGACCCGTATAAATTGTGTCTATAGGTTTTGCGGCAAGCTGCACTGGTCAAGTAATAAAATGGAGTATTAAGACTCCGGTTGTCGAACCCATAGGGAGATAGCTAATCTTGTTAAGCAGCAAGCACTAAGCTAATAAGTTGATTTTATGTCTGGACAATTGATTTTTGTTGTACAAATAGTTTGAATGAAAAATGATTAAATCAGAATATTGGCAAGCTATTGGTATATAAATTTCAGGTGATTAAGGATCTAGGGTCATAATGTTTACCACCCAATCGATTGTAATAGTCTAGTTATGGCTCTTGTTCTTGATTTATGTTCTAATTCATGTTCATGTTGATTATCTCCTGCCTATCTTACATTTGGTCCATGCTAAGATAGATTTAAGGCTTTTATCCCATTTGGTCCATGTGAATAAAAGTGATCAAGGTAGATAAACAATCTAATAGTTGCAGACTTGGTCCATCATACAATATTAAATCTAATTCACTAGTGTTCCACCCTAGACAAGGGCTAAGATTACCTAATTATGCATAAACTAGGCATTTCCATTCAAGCAAGTGAATTAAACAAGAACCGAATTCTAGTTTATTGAACAACCATAACCAAACCGAATACAATTTATTGGGGGCTACATTGCTCCCCTAGACTAATAAAACTACTCCATAATCATGACAAAGGCAATAACAATTACAAGAAAGAACATGATTACAATACCAGGACAATAAAGGAAGACCCCAAGATGAACCAGGACTCCAGCCTCCAAACACTCCGGCGTCTGTCGCCCAAAATCACTCCTTGCCAAGGACAATCCGATCTTTTAGCAATGGCTATAGCTCTTTTCGGAACTCAAATCAGATTCTCCCACTCAAGATGATTTACAATGCCTCCAAAGACCCCTATTTATAGGATTTAGTGGGCCAAATTAGGGTTACAAAAGGTGTGCCCTAATTATAAATGTGGTCGCAGCCAAAACGACGTGTGCACATGCATGTAGCCGCTAGGAGCATGGGAAGGGTTGGGGAGACTTGATCCCTACCGAGCTGTGGTTGTTCACCCCTCCTACTGTGTTTGTTTGTTTTCCAGGGACTTACAGGCGTTAGGTGGATACACCAAGGTGGAAGACCATCTTCATTTTATTGTTCACTTCGGTGATGTAATTTCATAATTTATGTAACCCCAAGGGGGAAATGTACTAAGGGATTGAATTGTAGTAAGGAACATGGTTGGTTTGTGAACCTTCGATGTTTAAAATTAAATAAGGATGTGGCTTGTTTGATTTATTGTAATTGTTAGTCTTATTTGTGTGGCATCCAGTAATCCATCCCCGTTGCCCTCCGTGTGGGTGAATGGGGGAGTCACGTACCGGTTTCCCCGAGTCGGAAATCCGGGGCGTGACAGTATGGTATCAGAGCATGGTCTAGTTGGCCTAGGGTAGTGGGCGGACCTGGTTATCCTAAGTCCTTTGGAGGAGCCTGGAGGGACATGCCTGATCAACATGGTCCTCTTTGAGCCTCCAAGGTGTACTTAGGGTAGTCCAGTCTTGTGGTAGGATTTGCATGCATTGGCATTAGGGCACTAGTTGCATTTCTTGTGAATGTGTGCTAAACTGTGAAAATTGTGGATAAGATAATATGATTAAGTGTGAAATGTGCAACTCGATTTGTTTGGCGATGCGTACCAAACCGTGAAATGTGATTGATACAATGTATGTGTGTAATGTCATGTGATAGTGGAATTGATCAGTGGGGTAGAGGTAGTGACGCGATAGATTATAAATTCGTTTTGACGTTTGTGCTTCTTACTTCGTGTAGTAAGAATGCCGCCGAGGAGAGAGACACGTGCGTCCGGGCAGTGGCTGATGAGTCATCTGCCCATGAGGGTCCGGGTGCGGGACGGTCCGTTGGAGGGCATGCATTGTTGCCGGCACGGCTACGAGAAGGCATCCGACCGGAAGTACGAGAGCTACGGGAGGGACTCCTGGCAGGAGGTTCGGGAGGAGGTGCGCCGTGAGATGGCAACGACAGGTGGTGCCACCACCACCACCCGCAGGAAACGCCTCGTGAGCGTGAGAGTTAGCTGGGTGGTGTACCGACTCATGCGAGAGGATGACGTGGTGACACGGTTCCGAAAGGAACAACCTCCGCGATTCAAGGGGGAAGGTGATCCCGTGGTAGCCGAGCGGTGGTTGAGGCAGATCGAGTATGTGTTCTCCTTTCTCTGCCCCGAGAGGAGGATAAGGTGCGACCGGCCATTCGGCGATTGGAGGGGGATGCTTTGGAGTGGTGGACGAGTGTCGCGTGGAGCCGTGCGGTGCAACTCATGCTTTGGGAGGAGTTCTTGCAACTCTTCCATGATGAGTTCTTCCTGGAATCGGTGAGATGGCAGAAGAGGGAAGAATTCGGCAGACCGAACGCAGGGATCCAAGACGGTACCCGAGTATGAGCGGGAGTTCCGGAGCATGAGTAGGTTTGCTCCGAGACCGTGGCAAGGGAGGACCTGAAAGCCCACAAGTTCACTTTGGGCCTTAGGCCACCCTTAGGCAGAGGGTGGCAATTCTACGCTTGAGGTGTTGGGATAGTGCTATATAAAGCAATGTGTAATCCTAATAATGTAAAGACTATTTCGATTAATTGAAATATATTTTGTTTAAATATTTATTAGATTGCATTATTCGCTTTCTTATGTGGCGAGCATCATAACATCCCATTACTTATCAAAGTCTATTACTGGGTATGTGTGTAACACATACAATAGATCCACTAATTAGACTAAGTAAAAATTGGTTCACAATCGGTGAATGGAGTTTGGGATGCTCTGTTCGATAAGATTGTGGTGCGGACTATTTCCATAGTGGGAGTGATCTAATCTAGGATCATTGTAAAGAGTTTACAAATAGTAGTGCCAGGTATGTAATTATACATATTGAACAGGACCATGATAGAATAAGTTCTTCAACTAATATCCGTTGCATTGTATGAAGAATTTTAGATTCTATCGCAGGATGATCGATTTATGAATTGATCTTAATCCAGACCGTTTGATTAACTCATGTCTATAATTTATGTCTTTTGACTTATTAATGAGTGAGAGGCTTAGTGCTTCAAATACCTCGATATCTTGGAGATATAATATTATAGATAGTGGGAGCGTCAAGTCAGGTGCATGGAATCCACTGCTTTGTTATACGAAGAGTAATGATATTCCCATGTTGTTTAATTCGGGATTCTTGGGTGAATCAAGCGCTTGTAATTATATTAGATATAATTTATTATAAATCCTAATTCATGATTGGATCATGAATAGGTGCCCATTAGAGAATTAATGGTAACACATGGATAAAAATATAATTAGAGAGGTTGAACGAATCTATTGATACTGTCTCTAATTATGAATATCATAGTGGAGGATCATATCACATGGCAATCGGTTATATCGATGGACAAATAATTTATTATGGATTCTTGTAATCATATCTGCTTGATCTTAGAGTGCGTTTTAGTCCTTGATCGTGGCTCGAACTAAAACTAATAAATAATGATTTAATTGATTAATGAGATTAATTAATTAAATATTATTTATTGGAGCTTCGATTAAGTGGGTCCATTTATTCCCTCTTCTTAAGACCGTTTATTCTTGTATGAGATCTTGGATCGTTGTGAGTTAATTCTCCTGGTTGTGCTTAAGAGCTAATTAATTAACGTGTGTTAATATATATTTAAGAGTTAAATATATATCACATGGTTATTTATTTAATTAGATTAAATAAATAATAATAAATATTTTATCCATTTAATGTGATTAAATGAATAAATATATGATTTATTTATTTGATAAATAAATAATATTATATATTTATTTAATTAGTTTGTTGCGTAATAATTATATTATTTAAATAGTTTAAATAATATGTATTATTATTATTTAACTAAAGGGGCATATGTGTAATAGCACAGGGGTAACCCTAGGTCTATAAATAGATGCATAGCCTCCTAGGTTAAAGGGGGTGCGTGTGCAATCATTGATGACCAAAGAGAGAGAGAGAGACAGTGACGGCCAACCCTAGCAGAGGTGGTGTTCCTGTTCTTTGATCCAAGGGTGCCGACCACTGTACTCCTTGAGAAGGTGAATAGCAGAGAAGGCTATTTGGTGGTTGAATGCAGAAGCTGCGAGAACGATCAAAGGCAGATCGTGAGTTCGTTCTTGGAGGGAAAAGAAGAGGGTTCTAGCTTTACCGTTCTTCAGGTTGGTTTCTTCTTTTCTCTCTTTGCAAAATTAAACGAATTGATTCATGTTTAGATCCTGTTGTTTGTTTGCCGGAATAAAATTTTTAAAATTCGTTTCCGCTGCGGTTAATCATTAACCCCATTCCAGTATTCCAACATGAGGACCTATCTTGAGGTTGTGGAGACGGCCCATATAGCCAAGAGAGAGCCGGATGATGGGAGGCAGGCCCATCGGGGTCGCCAGTTATAGAGTGGGCCTGATCGAGATGCAGGGCCCAAGAGGCTCAAGACGGAGGAGAGGGATAGTAGTTCTTTTCGCGATCGGGGTCGGACATCCGTGAACCCTGGGAGGTTCACCTTTGGCGACGGAAGACAGGGTGGTCCATCTGGGGTCTACCTAGCAGTTGTCATCCTGTGGAGAGCAGGGTCACTTCAAGGGGGAGTGCCCCAAGAAGGACCGGCGATGCAACAACCGTGGACGAGAGGGCCATTTACGCCGGGTTTGCAGGAGTGGCAACAGGGGAGCGGGGGGCGTGGCATCCAGCGTGAGGAGTGATGCTAGCTTCCGTGCACCAGCTGAGAGACCAGCTCGTCAGTGGCAGGCTAGCCAGGCAGGATCCAGTCAGACCCGACCTCAGGGGAGGCCAGAGCGACAGCAGGCTGATGCTAGAGGCAGTCAGGGCGGGAGCTGCCTAGTGAGTGAGCCGACCAGTGGCACGGGCCAAGGGAGGGTGTTTGCACTGAATGCAACACCCCAGGAGGAGGCTGAGCTACCACCTTCACCGGCAGAGAGGGGGAGCAGGACCATCGGTGGTTAGAGGTACTCTTTTGATCTCCCGCATGCTTACCTCTGTTCTCTTCGATACGGGTGCAACGCGTTCTTTTATTGCTAAGCTTATAGTTGAGGGCTAGGGGTTAACGTGTGTTGAGGCGGAGAGGCCCTTAGTTGTAGAGTCTCCGGTGGGAGGTATGATTGAGGTGCGACACGTTTGCCGCGATTGTGTCTTAACCATGGGTGATGTGGAACTGAGCTTCGACTTGCATGTGATGCCTTTGCGTACTTTTGACTTGATCTTGGGTATGGATTGGCTTATGGCTTTCCAATCCAAGATAGACCGTTACCGGCGGCGTGTATCCTTCGTATCACCCGCAGGAATCTCTTGTACCCTGCAAGGGGAGTGGGATCGTGAGGTGAGTCGAGCCGGGCCGGTGTTGGACCGGTGGGGTGCCATTACCCACAGGTTGGCAGCCCCGACCTTTGCCGAGGAGGGGAAGGTGGAAAAGAGGGTATGGCCTGTTGTTGTGGACCAATTTCGGGATGTTTTTCCTGAAGAGTTGAGGAGTTTGCCACCCAAGAGGAGTGTGGAGTTCACCATTGAGTTGGTGCCGGGGACGGGTCCGATTTCCCAAGTAGCGTATCGTATGGGGCCAGCCGAGTTGAGGGAGCTTCAGAGGCAAATCGAGGAGTTGGTGGGCCAGGGGTATATCAGACCGAGTACCTCACCTTGGGGTGCTCCGGTGCTCTTTGCTAAAAAGGCAGATGGCACGCTTCGTCTCTGCATCGACTACAGGAAGCTGAATTCAGTGACTGTGAAGAACAAGTATCCGTTGCCTCGGATAGATGACCTGTTTGACCAATTGAGTGGGGCCCAGTGGTTTTCCAAAATAGATTTACGATCGGGGTATCACCGGCTCGGGGTTAGGGAGGAAGACATCCCTAAGACGGCTTTTCGGTCGCGGTATGGGCATTATGAGTGGGTAGTGATGCCTTTCGGGCTCACTAATGCGCTAGCGGTGTTCATGCATTTGATGAACCAAGTCTTTGCTCCATACTTGGATTCGTTTGTGGTGGTGTTTATTGATGATATGTTGGCGTATTCCAAAACCGAGAGGGAGCATATGGAGCACTTGGCAACAAGTATTACAAACCTTGAGGGACCAGGCACTGTTTCCTAAGTTTAGCAAGTGTGAGTTTTGGCTGCAAGAGGTTCACTTTCTTGGCCATGTGGTGTCACCGAGGGAGTTAGGGTGGACCTAGCCAAGATTGAGGCTGTGGCATCGTGGGTGAGGCCAACCAACGTTTTTGAGATCCGTAGTTTTCTTGGCTCGGCGGGGTACTATCGTCGTTTTGTCGAGGGGTTCTCCCGTTTGGCAGCCCCTATAACGGCGTTGACTAGGAAAGGAGTGAAGTTTGAGTGGACGGACAAGTGCCAAGCGGGCGTTTGAGACTCTCAAAACCCGTTTGACCACCGCACTTGTGTTGAGGTTGCCTAGGGAGGATATTCCATATGAGGTATTTTGCGATGCGTCCAGGGTTGGTTTGGGGTGTGTGCTTATGCAAGAGCACAGTGTGGTAGCTTATGGGTCAAGGCATTGAAGCCTCATGAGCAGAATCACCCTACCCATGATCTTGAGTTGGCGGCCGTCATCTTCGCCCTGAAGAGTTGGCAACATTACCTTTTGGGGGAGAAGTTCGTGGTGTTCTCGGATCACAAGAGCCTTCAGGACATCTTTACTCGAAGGACTTGAATTTGAGGCGAGAGGAGATGGGTAGAGTATTTGCAGACCTTTGACTTTACTCTTGCCTATACCCCGGGCAAGGGTAATGTTGTGGCTGACGCGTTGAGCAGAAAAGGGAAAGCTGAGGTGGCCGTGAGAGAGTGGAAGCTGATGGAGCAGTTGGCGATGTTGCAGGCTGCACCTGTTGTTCGTGATGGTGGGATAGTCCTGAGTCCTTTGGTGGTTGTGCTTGAGTTATACCAGCGCGTCCGGGAGGGATAGTTGGGTGATATTGAGTGTGAGGTTCTCCTGTGCCCGTATTGAGGCCGGTGAGCTATCCGAGGACCGGACAGAGGGTTCGAGCATGAGTTGTCTTTTTAGGGGCGGTTGGTAGTGGCTTCTTCTCTCAGGGATGAGGTGATGAGGGAGTTTCACCAGTCTAGAGTTGTTGTGCATCCAGGGGGTACGAAGATGTACCATGCGCTTCGAGGACATTTTTGGTGGCCTGGGATGAAACGCGATGTGGCTGCCTTTGTTTCGCGGTGCCTCACGTGTCGGCAGGTGAAGGCCGAGCATCGCCGGCCGGCGAGCATGTTACAGCCCTTGCCCATCGCGAAGTGGAAGTGGGACCACATAGCGATGGATTTTGTGACCGGTCTTCCGCCCACCACAGGGAGGAAAGATATGATTTGGGTGATTGTGGATCGACTCACAAAGTCGGCCTATTTCCTGGCTGTTCGCGAGCGGGACTCTATTGGGACCTTGAGTCATCTATACATGAACGAGATTGTGAGACTACATGGAGTACCATCCTCGGTTGTCTCTCGACCGGGATTCGAGGTTCACTTCCCGTTTTTGGGCAGGTTTGCAAGAGGCTATGGGGACCAAACTTCACTTGAGTATAGCCTTTCACCCTGGGACCGACGGCCAGGACAGAGAGGACGAATCGGACTTTGGAGGACATGTTACGGGCCCGTGTGTTAGATTTTGGGGGTTCGTGGGCGACTCACCTTGCTTTGGTGGAGTTTGCCTACAACAACGGTTATCAGGCATCCATTGGGATGGCTCCTTTTGAGGCGTTGTATGGGCGACCGTGTCGATCACCTTTGTGTTGGACCGAGGTGGGGGAGACAGCTCTCTTGGGACCACAGTTGGTTCAAGAGGTTACCGAGAAGGTTAAGTTGATTCGTCGGTGCTTGTTATCGGCCCCAGAGTCGACGAAATCTTGTGCATATCAACGGTGGCGACCTTTAGAGTTTTCTCGTGGGCGATCATGTGTTTCTCCGTGTCTCTCCACGACGTGGACATCGACGGTTTGGGCGAGGTTCCAAGCTATCTCCGCGGTTTATTGGTCCTTTTGAGATTCTGGATCGTGTGGGGCCCTGTGGCCTACCGGTTAGCGTTACTACCGCGGATGAGTCGAGTGCACAACGTGTTTCACGTGTCCCGGTTGAGGAAGTATCATCCCGACCCCACTCATGTGATCGATTAGGGGACATTGGACATAGAGGATGACATGTCCGTTGTTGAGGCCCCTATCCGTATCCTAGATCGGCGGGAGAAGCTTTTGTGTGGTCGTGCTTTATTCCTTTGGTTCGCGTCTGTGGCAGCACCGTGGCATTGAGGAGGAGACATGGGAACGTGAGTCCGTGATGCGTGAGAAGACCTAGAGTTGTTCGAGGACGAACAATCTTAAGGGTGGGAGGTGGCTGTAGTGATATGTTTTCTTGTGGCTCATGATTTGGTGTATTTATATTTCTACTTGTAAACCGGTATTTTTATTGAGATGTGTTTTGAGATTGCAATGTGTTTGAGATGTCCTGTTGTCTTGTGTGATCCATCCTGGGCGTTGTGGCTCGTTGTCTTCCAAATGGGTCGCATGTGTTTGTGTTCCTTGCATGTCGTTTCTTTTCGAGGACGAAAAGTCTTAAGGGGGAGAGGATGTAATGACCCGTGTGTAAGAAGTTAACCAGAAACACCTTGGATGTTGGTGCACAAGTTTGAGGTAAGAGATGAGCCCAAGAGGGGACTTTTGGGAGGTGCATGTGACAAGTGATAACTTGCATTTAAACCCTAGGAAGACGCTATGCATATACAGGTGCTTTTAGGCTGTTTTGTCAAGTTTTGGAGATTTATTTTGGCCTAGTAGATGGGCTCAGATTAATTGGTGTGCGAGAGGAAAAGATTCTTAGAATGATGTCTTCTATCTACCACGAAGTTTAGGGCCAAAAGGACGTGCACGCGAATTGGACCCATTTGGCGTGCAAGGTTATTTTTGCATGGATGTTCTTTACATGTTGCAAGAAGGCTTGGGGTAAAGTTTGTGTGCATTTGGAGCCGCACGCCAATTGGGGAATTGGCGTTCAAATTGGCGTCGAGCATATTTTTGCATGGTTACCTTAGTTTTGTTATTCTAATCATCTTTTCCCAAAGGACCATGTTGGAATTGTGGATATTTTGGTGTGTATGGATGTGGGAAGGTCATAGCTTGTTCCATCAAAACTACGTCGTTTTGATGCCGAGATTCACTTAATCAAAACTACGTCGTTTTGATGTTGTGTTGTCTATATAAGGAGGAGAAGCCCCTCTGTTTTAGGTTTAGGGTTTGTTGCTCCACCAGCCGTCGCAGAGAGAGAGAGAGAGGGGGGGGGGGAAGGAGAGCTCCTGGTTGCTTGTCGGGCGTCTTGTGTGGGTGGTCGGTGTCTCGTGGGCGGACGGCGTTCGGCGTGGGAACAGAATATTGCTTTGTGTCGTTGCATTTTACTTGAGGTAGGGGTTCTGTTTTTTGCTAATCCCTCTCTATCCTAGGGTTCTTAGGTAGAATTCGGTCTATACCGCTATTATATATATATAAATCTATATAGGTGTGATCTCCTATATGAATGTTGGCCTTCAATGGCATTTTGGTGTGATTCTGTTGTTGGGTGGTCGGTGCATGTTATATGTTCGATGAAATGCCTGTGTGAATATAGTTGTGTGTATATGCATATTACATGTTTGATAATATGCTTGTGTGGCTGGACTTGTGATTTTGGTGTATGTATGCATGCTTTGGGTGTTTGTTCTATTGCCTGAACGGGCTGGGTTTGTGCACTTGTGAACGGGTGCACACCAAGTGTTTGGTTTTATGCTTGAGTGACCATGGTGTATGTTGTGTGCATGATCGTGGTATCGGCCTGAAGCGGTTAAATTACTTTGCCTGAGAAACGGTTAAATTACTTTGCCCGAACGGCCGGGTTTGTGCACTTGTGAACGGGTGCACACCAAGTGTTTGGTTTTATGCTTGAGTGACCGTGGTGTATGTTGTGTGCATGATCGTGGCATCCTGGCCTGAAGAGGCGGTTAAATTACTTTACCTGAGAGGCGGTTAAACTAGTGGCCTGAAGAGGCGGTTAAATTACTTTGCGTGAGAGGCGGTTAAATCGGTGGCCTGAAGAGACGGTTAAATTACTTGCTTGAGATGTGGTTTGTTAGCCGGTGTGGCTGGGGCCGAGGTTACGCCCGCTTGTGTGGAATGCTTTATTTTTCCTAATACCGCCACGTCACTACACCCGTGCACATGCATGTAGCCGCTAGGAGCATGGGAAGGATTGGGGAGACTTGATCCCTACCGAGCCGTGGTTGCTCACCCCTCCTACCGTGTTTGCTTGTTTTCCAGGAACTTACAGGCGTTAGGTGGATACACCAAGGTGGAAGACCATCTTCATTTTATTATTCACTTGGTGATGTAATTTCGTAATTTATGTAACCCCAAGGGGGGAAATGTACTAAGGGATTGAATTGTAGTAAGGAACATGGTTGGTTTGTGAACCTTTGATGTTTGAAATTCAATAAGGATGTGGCTTGCTTGATTTATTGTAATTGGTAGTCTTATTTGTGTGGCATCCAGGAATCCAACCCCGTTGCCCTCCGTGTGAGTGAATGGGGAGTCACGTACCGGTTTCCCTGAGTCGGAAATCCGGGGCGTGACAACATAAAGTCCACATGTCAGCGATGCCACTTGCATAATTCATCATTACATGCAAAATTCATCGCTACGTGCGGAATTTATCACTATGTGCAGAACTCATCGCCACGTGCACGTGTCGTATTGCACAAGACATCTACTACTGCTAGAACTCTTCATAGATTTACTTTCCTTATTGAATTAAAAGTCTTTCCTTTATTTGGTTCGTATTAGGGTATTTTGGTATTTTACTTAAATTTCCTAATTGTATTAAGTTTTCAATTCCTAGATAGTTGTTTGCATATAAATAGGTCTTGTATCCAGACGTAATAAATCATTCAAGAGTGTTTTTTATCAATTATAAACTCTCAATTAGAGATTTATACTTATTTTTAGCTTTTCCAATTAAATACTTGAATTGCTTGGGCTAGAGTTTGGGTATTCGATTATCCTTCTCTAGATTGTTGTTGGATCCTAATCAAGGTCCTCAACAAAGTCTCATTTTTGGCATCGTAAGAATGTTAATCCTCTCCCATGCATAACCGATCATTGAATCCAACTCTAAATGTAGAGTATACTTTTGGTGATCTAATCACAAATTGTTTGATTAGTGACAAATGTAAAACAAAATATTATTTTATCACAAAAAAAGATAGATTTGAACTTGTAACGAGATTGACTTTAGGGCTACAAATATTCCCAAGGGTCCAAGTGTTCGAGCTCGGAAGAAATCAAATAATAATATACATCTCCTACTTGAATTTATTTTGGGGGGTCATTCTAGTTCTTATTTTATTTTCTCACTTAACTAGTACACTCGCACATAGGAGAAGAGGGGTGACTAAAAGCTCTTATTGTTTTCACGAAAAAACACTATCAATACATGAAAAAACATGTCAAATGTAACTCCAAAATCAAATTCATAAATCAATGCCTTGGCAATCATCTTAATTTCTCCCATATTCATCCATCCTAACGCGTGAAGGGCATAAGGAAAACGTGGATCACCCACACACATGTTAAAAATCACAAAATGAGGGAGTAACTAATTAAAAACTCTAAAATTTTGGATCGAGGTTATGAAAACTAGTTGAAATTTACTTTTTTTATATGTAATTATGAAAACAAATTAATAATATACACTAAATAGTCAAACACATTAGATTTTTTTAGTTATATTTTTTTTGGGTGTTAGAATATATTTATAAAATACGAATTGTTTTAAGGTTAACTGGGGAATAAGTGAAAGTGAAAGTGGAGCAACTCTTCTTTAGTATGCGGTTGCGCAAGATAGACACACATGGGTTTTTTTTTAAATTATACTTACCTTAAATGTTGTATGAGAAAAGTGATAGTTTTTTTTAAAAATAATTTCATATTTTTTTTGTCTTCACTTTCTTTCTTTTCATTGTAATCTCATATATTTGTTTTGCTTGAAGGAGCATATGGAAGGAGAGAATAATTAAGCCAATTAAAAGTAAGAAAGAAGGAGATAGAGTACACCCAAAAAGAAATAAGTAATTAAAAAGTAGAAGAAATAATAAACTTAATATCACCGAAAAAGGTTTTTATGTCACTATCTTTTAATTTTATCATATATTTTTATTTTTTTTAATAAAAGAAAAAATCGGAAAGTAGGCTTCTTTCCATTTTTACAAAAACAATAAATGAGAAAGTGCAAAAGCAAACCAGCAAAGATTTGTTTCCTTTTATTTTTCTTTCCAGCATATAAACCATAAATTGTGAAGAAAAAAAAAAAAAGTAAACCAGCAAAAACTACAAATAGAGATAGGCGAGTGGTGGGGCTCTTAGGGAGAGGGCAAGGGCATGGCGTCCGGTGCACAGCTAGTGATCGTGAAAGCCCAAGAAGAGAAGTCGGATCGCGATTGGACATCACTTCCGGCAGACATCCTTCACCTTGTCGTGCACCGTCAATTCTACTACATCCCCGACTATGTGCGCATGGGCTTCGTGTGTTCCTCCTGGCGGGCAACGGTTCCTGCCGAGCTCCGGTCATTCCCCAAATTGCTGCTGCTGGCTTCCACTCCAGGTAGCCACCAGGAAGGCAGCAGCCGCAGCCTTTTCACAGCCGACAGAAAACCCTTCCTCCATGGGGGGCTCCCAATAAACTTGCCACCGCCGTTCGAGAAGCGCTGGTGCGGCTCCTCTTTCGGCTGGCTAGCTGTGGCAACCGACTACGAGATTGACAAGAAGCAGCAGCACAAAGTTGCTTTGGGCGTAAGCCTCCTCAACCCCTTCACGGGCGCCACCATTCGCCTTCCTCCAATCATTATGAGACGCAGGAAGGACGCCCACTTTCGGCCCCACCACGAGTATTGGTGCTATAAAGTGGTGCTATCCGCCGACCCTGTTACTGACCCCGACACCTTCGAGGCGGTTGCAATGTATGGCGCCTGGTGTCGGTTGGCCCACTACAAATCGGGTGCTAAGTGTTGGACATACGTGCCTGCGAATGCTAGGATACAACCAACGGCGGGAAGCAAATTTAAGAAGGTGTGGCATTGCTTTGATGCCCTCCATTACAGGGGGAAGTTCTATGGGCTATTCAATGATGGTCTCATTTTTTCCATTGAGCCAGGAGACAACCTGACACTCAAGACCATTGTTCCACCGCCCAATTTTGAGGGTTATCGTGGTTCCTACAGGCAGTATATTGTGGAATCATCCACCGGTGATTTGTTGGTCGCTAGGAAATGGGATCGTAGGTGGAAAATTTTTAAGGCAATTGATTCCTGCAGTGGTGGCACCTGTGATCACGAGGAGGTGAAAAGCCTAGGGGACGATTCCCTCTTCGTTGGGAGCAATAGATCAGTGGCGCTCCCAGTCTCCGCGGCTGGACGTGCGTTCTTGCCGGGATGTCGAAAGAACTGCGTCTACTTCACTGATGATGAATATGAGAATTTAACATGTGATTTGGAGATGACATGCTACAGCTTAGATCAGGACGTCAGCCAAGACTGGCATTACGATGAGGACGGTCCTTCATACACCCGCCACGAGAATTTAAGTGATCGTGTGCCTGTGCCTGCGGAGATGACATGCTACGACTTAGCTCAGGTAGACTGGAATCCCGAGGAGGATGTTCCTTCACACACCCACCACCCTTGGCCTCCTCCAATTTGGATTGAGCCCAACTTCACTCCATTTAGAAATTCAGTCCCTTAAATTATTTTTTATTTTTATTATTATGAACGAGTTTTTTTGATCATGGTGCCATCGGGGATGGGACAATTGTTTTTTTTTTTCTTAAACCAAAAATAAAAAATCTCTTTCTGAGCTCTTATAATGTATTTTTGGAGACTAATACGAAGTGAAGTAAGGATGTTTGTGTATATATTATATATGCCTGTGATTTTTTTAACTATGACCGATAATTAATTAAAAAAATCCTCAGACATATAAAAGCTTAAATGCAAAACAATCTTATGTATTTTTTAATTACATTATACCATATGATATTGAACTCACAAATCAATTGCATGGATATTTATATTACATTGAATGTTCAAACACTGTCTAATTGAGACAGATTTTTTTTTTCTGGTTGGTGGAAGATTCTAAGCACCAATATGCATAATTTGGTAGACCCTCAATCTAAGCACCAATGTGGCATAACCATTAATATCCCAAGCACAACATCATACATTAAAAGTTCTTTAATCTTGAAAAGCTTAGAATTCAAGGCTTTCTTTAGGACAAAACACCAAGATGACATGGCAAATAGAATTGTTGATGGTTGTGTAAAATAATAAATTGCACTTTTGAGACTTATTGTAGTCGTTTTAACTCATTAGTAGTTGTGTATCAACGTAAGAACATTATGAACTAACGCGAGGAATTCCAAAAAATTATGCCAAGCAAGGACTTTAGTAACTAGAAATGAGGGATTCCAACAAAGCCAGGATAGTGGCCGAAAATATTTTGCAATAGATGATCTCATTTTTCCCGCATTGAATATACAATTTACGGTGACATTCATCACAAGAAGTACAAAATTAGGGACCTTTCATACAAAACTTTAAGTATCTTGATGTTAGTTCCAAATAATAGATGAGTAAATTTGAGTCACCAAAATAGTTTCGTCCATAAAAAGTTGAATTTGGCCGAAAGATGAGTAACACCCCTAGTCAAAGGGCAGAATACATGTCTATGTAAGGTTTTCCAAAACACCTTTGTTGAATCCTATTTAGTCCGGATTATACATGTTTCATCAAATTTTATTTTTGTAATATTACCTTTGCTTGCCATAGAATTTTGTAAGATAATAAGAGCCATGACCGTAGACCCGAAAATGCCCAATTTCAGCGGCCTATTCGGAAAGGCCTTTAAATGTCAAAGAGTTAGTTCTGGGCAATAAAAAAAATCAAATTTAAGGATTTGTGACTTCGACCATGCTTGATTCTAAAGTCGAACAAAAAGTTATGGTTAAAACAACGATCGGGCCTCTAACGGTGGTCAAACGATAATTGACCTTCAAAATAGCACTTTGGATTAGGTCACGAATCACAATCTCTTACTCTATTCATTGTTTCGAGAATCTATAAATATATATATATTACATAAATTCGCTTTCAAGTATTTTTTTAAAAAATAAAATAAAAAATAAAAAATATTTTTTTTCGTGATAAAATAGTTTTAAGACACATAGTATATGCTTGGCATAAAAACAAAATCATTTTAAAATAAAAAGGAAACGGGATTGCTCGACGCCCCAAGTTCAAAAATAGTTTTTATAAGATTTTTTTAAATTCCGGATCGCTTTATTGATCCCAGAAACTTAAGAACGTCGGTTAAACGCTACTCGGTAGAAAACCCTAGACGCCACCCTCTCTTTTCCCACCTATGTCTTGTCCACGTGTCGATTTCTTATTGGTTTAAAAAAGAGAAAACAGAAAAGAAACCAAAAAATCAAAGCCACATTTGCCTTATCTCCATCCTTCGTCGTCTTCCCCTCTCTATCTCTCTCCCACGGCGTCTTCTTCCCCACGTCACGGCAACCACGCCAGGTCGGACTACCACCCTCATGCCCGGCCAACCTCCTCCAATCCGGCCCACGCCACGCCCATACCGATCCGAGCCTAATCGCCCCACCCGAGCCAAGCGGTAGCCATACCTAACCACCCCCCGGCGCTTCGATTCAAGCATAAACCCTAGAATTCGGCCTCTATATAAACCTTATGGATCAATGGATCGCGCCCGGGCTCTCCCCCCTCTCTGGGTGGAAATCGAAGACAAAAAAAAACCCCAAAACCATCTTCTTCCTCAAACCCTATAGAGAGCCCCCGCCAGCCACTATCACTTCCAAACCGGAATCCGAGCAACCGACGTTGCCACGTCAATTTATCGACATCAATAGCGCCGGCCACCGCACCCATCGGCCGCCGTTCCAAGCTCCGCCAACCGCCACCACCATCGTCACCGGTCACCCCTAATTGACCACCATCCCTCCACATCCTCAAGTTGATATGGGTGCCAACCTGGAGCGCACGTGATTCTACAATCGTTACAAGTGGAGATCAAATTACTAGTACAGATGGAAGTAAAACAATAAGCTGATCGCGTGCATGGATGACAAATGGAAGATATTGATATAGGAAGTTATTATTTAACAGTTAATTTACTTACAGTTGGCTTAATTACGGTTTATAATATGGTTGTAATTTGCGTTTGCGGTTGATTGTATCTGAATGTCTATTTAAAGGATACGTTATAAGGAGAAATATTAAGAAGTATTTTCAGAATATCCTTGTTCTCTGCTATCTCTCTTCTTATTTTCAAATTCTCCATTTAACACGTGTGGACATAACATTGGTATCGGAGGTTATGGATACCGGTGGAAAAACCAACGCTGAATTTCGTCAAGAGGTTCATGAAATCCTCGCGAGTCATGATTCTCGACCGGATCGATTCTCGCTATCCATGCCACTCAAGTCACTAGCAATGAATCCCGTTTCAATCAAATCATGTCTGAATTATAGAATCTTAGAATTCAACAATCTTCTAATTCCATCCAAAATACCAACTCTCTGCAACCCAATATGGCCTCCTCTAGCCATAGTCCCTTGTCCTCTCGATGGTACCCACAATCCTTCACACACTAAACGATTTTAAAATGATTTGAAATTGTTTTTTCCTAAATTCAATGGAGAAGACCCGAATGGCTAGATATACAAGGTGGAACAATATTTCTCATTTAAAGGTGTAAATAGTCAAAATTGGGTACAATTGGCGTCGTTTCATCTTGAAGGGGTGGCTCTTTAATGGCATAGATGGCTTACCAGATTTCATGGAATCATTACTTGGGAAGAATTCACTAAAGTAGTTCTGCATCGTTTTGGTCCCACAGATTATGATGATCCGTCTGAAGCACTTAGTCATTTGAGACAGAATACTCTATTGAAGCATATTAAGAACGGTTTGAAAAATTATTCCAACAAATCAATGGGTTGCGGAACAATTTTTAGTTGGTTGTTTTATTGCTAGACTCAAGGATGATATCCGTTTGGATGTGAAAATTAAACAACCTACTTCTTTGTCTGAAGCAATTAGAGTGGCTCGGTTAGTGGAAGAGTGTAATTCCCCGACTCGAAAGGTTAATTATTCACGTTCTCTATCTCCAGGACTTACCGCAAAACCGTCAATTCATCGATCTGCAGGAGTGTTAGGTCCACCTCCTGGACCACCGATCATTAAGGCATCACCTCGGAATGTTCCTACCGTGCAACGCATTTACGTGCAAGACGCGCGTGAGAGAAGGGAAAAAGGTTTATGTTTTTATTGTGATGATAAATTCACACCTGGTCATTGATGCCGACACAAGCAAATTTTAATGATTGAAGATGTTATAAAAGAAGATGAAAAAGGCAATATTCCAATTAATGAGGCAGATATGGAAATTATGGACTAACTAGTACCAGAAATTTCTTTTCATGCTATGACTGGAGTTAATCATCTTGAAATGTTTTGAGTGTTAGGCAAATTGAGGAATAAAGATATTATAATACTCATTGACAATGGAAGTACCCATAATTTTATTGATCAATCAATAGTTGCCCGGTTTAATCTGCCTATCGAAAGTGATAAAACATTCCAAGTAATGGTGGCGAATTGTGAAAAAATGGAGTGTTCAGGCATATGTTTATTTATTTCATTGGTAGTTCAAGGATATTCTATCATTACCGATTTTTATGTTCTTCCTGTAGCCACTTGTCAGGTTGTACTTGGAGTACAATGGTTACAGACGCTTAGTCCCATTGAAATGGATTATCAAAGGTTATTGATGACTTTCAAGTTAAATGGAAATCATTGTCAATTTCAAGGAATTAGAAGATCGGGTCTGGAATTTCTTTCTCACAAAGAATTACCGCAATTGGATGACAAAGGACTCTTTTTACAAATTAATGATATTGAGGAAGATGCAAGAATTCAAGCATAGTGAAGCTGTGCAAGAATTGCTCCATCAATTTGCAGAGGTGTTCCAAGAACCAAAAGAATTACCACCATCCCGTGATCACGACCATCACATTCCATTCTTGCCTGGAAGTAACCCAATTAATGTGCACCCTTATTGATATTCGTATTATCAAAAATCGGAAATCAAAAACATGGTGAAAGAATTCTTAGATTCTGGGTTGATTCGCCATAGTTGTAGCCCCTTTTCTTCACCGGTGTTCTTTGGTAAAAAAGAAAGATGGATCGTGGCGCTATTGTGTGGATTATAGAGCTCTCAATCGCATCACAATTAAGGATAAATATCCCATTCCAGTTATTGACGAATTGTTAGATGAATTACATGGATCCAAATTCTTCTCCAAAATGGATTTACGCTCTGGCTATCATCAAATTCGAGTAAGTACTTCGGATATCCCTAAAACCTCTTTCTATACTCACGAGGGCCATTATGAATTTGTTGTGATGCCATTTGGTTTAACCAATGCACCTTCCTCTTTTCAAAGTTTGATGAACAATATTTTTTGCCCATGTCTACGTAAATTTATCCTGGTGTTTTTAGATGACATCTTAATTTATAGTAGAAATTGGGAGGATCATTTGTTCCATCTCCACACTGTTCCGAAAATTCTGGCGATCAACAAGTTATTCGCCAAGGAATCGAAATGTTGTTTTGGTGTTGAACGAGTGGAATATTTGGGGCATTTCATATCCACTGCGGTGTGTGGCCGTGGATCCTGCAAAAAATTCAATCCGTATTGGGATGGCCAATTCCAACTACGGTTAAAGGAGTACGGGGATTCCTTGGTCTCTCCGGGTATTACCATAAGTTTATTAAAGATTTTGGCAGATAGCTGCCCCATTGAATTGATTGACAACCAAAGACGGATTTAATTGGAATTTGAAGTTGAAGAGGCCTTTGTCAAGTTGAAACAGGCCCTTACCTCTCCCCCCGTTCTGAAATTGCCAGAATTCTCTTAATCCTTTGAGATTGAATGTGACGCTAGTGGGGTAGGTTTTGGAGCAGTTCTAACCCAAAAGGGTCGCCCTGTGGTTTTTTTTAGCGAAGCCCTTAAAGGTTCCGCCCGAGCCTTATCCACTTACGAAAAAGAAATGCTAGCAATCGTTAAGGCGGTTACCAAATGGCGACCTTATCTATTGGGCAAATCTTTCATCGTACACACAGATCAAAGGAGTTTGAAATACTTACTTGAACAATGGATTACTACTCCCGCCCAGCCACAATGGTTACCCAAATTGATGGGTTATGATTATGTTATACAAGACAAGAAGGGTAAGGAAAATCAAGGGGCAGATGCACTTTCTTGTCGTGTGGAATTTGAATGTACGACTATCTCTATACCTAATTTAGATTGGTGGTCCGAATTGCAACAGGAAGTTAAAGGTGACTCGTTCTACCCTATTTTTCCGAAATCCCAATCACCCAGACGCACGTATCTCATATTACGAGCGTGATGGGGTATGGTTTCATCATGATCGAGTTTTGCTAAGTCCGACCTCAACTATTATTCCAGCCATTTTATCCCATGTGCATTCTTCTCCAATGGGTGGACACTTCGGGTTCCATAAAACGCCGAGTCGCCTGAATTGCGGTTTCTTTTGGCTAGGGATGCGTAAATCGATTAAGGAATTTATAAGGGAATGTCATATTTGTCAAACTTGTAAATATGAATCGTTGTAACCAGCAGGACTTTTACAACCTCTGACAATTGCGGAGAAGATTTGGATGGAAATATCAATGGATTTCATTGAAGCTTTACCGCTGTCTCGTGGGTATAACATGATTATGGTGGTTGTCGATCAATTATCCAAATATGCACATTTCGTTCCCTTAAAACATCCATATACTGCAGTTTCGTTGCTGGTGTTTTTCTCAAGAATGTTATCAAATTACATGGAATTCCTATTTCTATTGTAAGTGATAGAGATCAGATTTTTTTAAGTACATTTTGGAAGACGTTGTTCCAATTACAAGGCACATCATTGCACATGAGCTCGAGTTACCATCCTCGGACAGGATGGGCAAACGGAGGTCGTTAATAGAACTTTGGAACAATATCTTCGTTGTTTCACATATGATCAACTAAGTAAGTGGGTTGATTGGCTACCTTGGGCAGAATTCGGTTATAATATCGTTGTTCATCCCATGACTAAAGTCTCACCCTTTGAGGTGGTTTATGGGATTCCGCCTCCCACCTTGTTGAATTATATACTTGGCACGACTAAGGTTCAAGTTGTCAATGAGACTTTACGGGCTAGGGAGGTGATTTTACGTGAATTGCGGAAAAATTTGGAGCTAGCTCGTAATCGTATGAAGATACAGGTGGATCACCATCGCCATGAAGTGACCTTTGAGGTCGGGGATTATGTGTATTTGAGATTGCCACCTTATCGAAAAAATTTGATCGTCCATCGGAGTTCCCATAAACTCTCTCCTTGTTTTTATGGACCTTATCGAATCGCAACTAAAATTGGGCAGGTCGCGTACAGGCTCGAATTATCGGATTACGCCAAGATTCATGATGTGTTTCATGTCGGTCTTTTGAAGAAACATTTTGGTGCAACACACACTCCCACGCATCAACTTCCTTGTGCTCGATGACACTTCTAATGAACTTCCACAACCTGAAGCTATATTGGATCATCGTGTCATGCAGAAAGGATGATATCAGCCACAACATGAGGTTTTGGTCAAATGGACAATCGGATCTATTGCTGATGCTACTTGGGAGAATCAATGACATTTTTCTAAATCATATCCTTCTTTTCAACCTTGCGGACAAGGTTGATTTGAGGCGGGTGGATTGATATGGGTGCCATTGATATGGATGCCCAGCCGAGCGCGCATGGTTCTACAATCATTACAATTGGAGATCAAATTACCAGTATAGATGGATGCAAAACAATAAGCTAATCGTATGCATGGATAACAAATGGAAGATATTGATATAGGAAGTTATTATTTAACGGTTAATTTATTTGCGGTTGACTTAATTACGGTTTATAATATGGTTGTAATTTGCAATTTGCACTTGATTGTATCTCGAATGTCTATTTAAAGGATATGTTATAAGGAGAAATATTAAGAAGTATTTTTAGAATATCCTCGGTTCTCTGCTATGTCTCTTCTTATTTTCAAATTCTCCATTTAACACGTGCGGATATAACACAAGTCCAAACCAGAGCCGTCCTAATGATTTGTTGTAGCCCCTATGTGTTTTCAAGGGATTGAAGAAGGAGAATAAAAGAAAGCGAGGAGCACGGAAAAGGGCGCTCCAGAGGTTACACTTGCCGGCTAGTATCCGAGGAGAGCAGAAGAGGACACCACAATCTCCGCAATTGAATAAAGGAGCCACCTTTGAGGAGCACAGTGGGCGACCAATCTTCAAGGACGACAGAGAGGAGACGCTAGCTTGAAAGTTTGAAGCAGAAGAGTGCTATTGAAGGATTTATTTTGGGTCTTGTGTAGTCGGTTTCCTTTCTTGTCGCTTCATTTATTTGATTGTTATTATGTGTGTGTTCCTGATCGCTTGCTTCGTGAATGATTATTATAGGTCACATGCAATTGCATTTCTTGCTTGTCTCTGTTTACCTTGCCCGGCTTCTCATATTTTTAATTAATCTTTTTTTGTTTATTTTTGGTCGACGTCGTCTTGTTTGTTTGTTGTTCTGTGGATGGACATTCTGCCTGTTCTTGTAATGACCCGTGTTTTGGGACGTGTGGAGTTAGTCACGTTTTGCCTTTTGAGTGGCAATTTTCTAGTTTTTGGGGAACTTCTACTCATGGACTTCAGGCAAATCATTTTATTTACCAAATAGGGAACTTTTGATGAAAGAGGGCAGCCTAGGGACGCAGAAATAGAGTGCACGTCATATGGGGCATTATGACGTGCAAGGTTTTTATTGCATGCCTGCCTTCTACATGATGCAAGGAAGCTTGGGGTAAAATTTCACAAAGATTTGGAGTTCTACGTCATATGGGGATATGACGTGCATTATGGTGTGCAACCATATTTTTGTATCGTCACCTTGGTTTTGTTGTTCTAATCATCTTTTCCCAAAGGACCATGTTGGAATTATGAGTATTTTGCCTTGTATGGATGCGGAAAGGTTGTAGCTTGTGCGATCAAAACTACGTCATTTTGATCTTGAGTTTCACTTAATCAAAACTACGTCGTTTTGATGTCATGGTGTCTATATAAAGGGGTTCAGGCTTAGGATTAGGGTTCTTTGGTTTCTTTTCTGGTTGTCGCAGCCGCAGAGAGAGAGAGAGAGAGAGAGACGTTCTTTGTGGTGGTTCGCGTGGGTGGACGTTGTCTAGCATAGAGGCAGGAGTAGAAGGACACTTGCAAGGTAGGGGTTCTGTCTTCTTGTACCTAATCCGGGGTTAGGCCCTGTGGTGAAGAAACCGTTGGATATAGTTCTTGTTGTTATATTATTTATATGTAAATTCATATAGGTGTGATCTCCTATATGGATGTTGGCCTTCAATGGCGTGTTATTTCACTACAAGAAATCAAGTCTACGATAACATCAAAAGATAGCACTATTGAAAAAGTGTTACAATATATAGGTATTAAAAATTTTCGCTAGGCGGCAACTTGGGCGCGTGATATTTTTGATGCGCGGCATATTTTGGATGAAAGGTAAATGTTACCGGCATCAAATTAAATCTCTCTTCCACGCCTATACAGGAAAAAACAAAAACAAATACACACTTACTCTTATTCATCGACAACACCACACACTCTCTCTCATTACGGACCCTAGCTAGTAACGGTTCTATGCTTCCTTCTCTCGCATACCCACCAGGCCAAAATAGAAAAAGAGAGATCTCCCATCACAAGTCGGATTCCCCGACGTGAAAGGTCGTCGGACGGGATTTACTTCTTTTTCTTACTTTATGATGCATCTTGGCTCTTAAGGCTTCGGGGTGACGTTGGATCTTCCGGTGGTGGAGATGGAGAATCGGTCACGGAGGGGGGAACTTGAGAATGCTCTTTGGCTAGACAAGCCGATCAACAGGTTGACAATTATATCTTGTGAATTTACCGCCGAAGGCGTTCTTGTGACGTGTTCTTGGTTGAGACCGGCCACGTTTCCATGGTAAGTGTTTCATTTGATTTGTTCTTAAATTTACTTATTTGTTTGTTCTTATTGAAGTAAAACAAACAACCACGCTCTCTTCTCTCTCTGCGATTCCCGATCGTTGGGTGTGCTCCCGTCCGATCGCCCCCGTCCGGCCTACTTTGGCTCTCTCTTGCGGCGGCGTGGGGCTTGCCAGGTTCGGTTGGCGGCTTCGATTCTCCCTTGGATCTGGCGATTTTCTCGGCGGCTGGCCGATCTATCTCGCATGAGTCCTACCCATGCCCTCGTCGCACGGCGCCCTTCACCCGGTGGGACTACAAGCGGCGGTCGGCTTTGGGGCTCGGCTTGCCCCTCTAACCTGGTGTGACTTGTTGGATGTGTGTGCAGGTTGGACTAGCTGGACTTGACGTGTTGCGCTTGGCCTCCCCCATTATTGATGTGCCTTCCACATGCTCGACAAAATTCCCCATCGAGAGAATTCTACACCTGGTTTGCATCCCTTGTGTTCACTCTCATCTCTTTTGGTACTATCAATCCGTGTGGTGTTATTCTATATGCGATTTGATTCTGGCCTACTATTTGTTGCTATGTGCCTGTATTTACTAGCTGTTTTGGTAGTTGGTAGGTTTTTTTTGTTTTTTTGTTTGAGCTCGTCTACTCTTAATTTATAAATTTTGAATATTAATTTGTATCAGTTTTGTTGGTTGAAATGGGTAACAAATTTGCAAGGATTTAGGTTTTGTTTATTACCGATTTATCTGATTCTGGACAAAACATGTGTGGATCCTTTAAAAATTACCACCATTCCTTTAAATAAACTAATGATACTAACTCTGCAAAAAGTTTCCTTCTACTACATGCATGAATTCTATGTTTAGTTCAATGCAAAGATGGGATTTTTGTAATTATACTGATAATGTAATCTTTATCACTAATATCTTGTACACATTGTTTGGGATTTTTGATGAAGTAGACATTCCAATAGCTAAAAATAAATCATAAGTTAATCGAAACATGCCCTTACTATCAAGTCTAATAACCATGTAACATTGTTATTAACGGTTCAGATAAAGCAAACATGCAAGGATAAAATGAACTTAGCTCCCCCCTGAAAGTCCTCACCAAGGTTAGAGCAGCCTCACTCAAATATAACTTTCTTTTCTCTCCTCTCATGCCTTACTATCAATGCCCAACAGCTAAGGATTTACTCTTACACCCATTACTAGCTATTGATTAAGTTTTTTGCCACATAAACATGAGAGATCCCCATTGTGCTCGTCAAGGAAAACACACACTCTATTCTACTTATCGATAAACACTTGGAGCTAAACATTTAAGCTCACACTTGTGACACAAATTGCAAAACAAAACAACTTAGCCATTATGGCTGCAACACGAAAACAAAAACACATATAAACAAGTAAGCCATTGTGGCTTTTATTCGGCAAACACGTTTTTTCGTTTCTGTTTTTTTTTTCACACTTCTTTTTAGTAATAACCTTACAAGGTTGCATTTTATGCTTTCCCTTGATGGATTATTCACTCTGCTATTGTCCTCACACAAGCCCTTGTTTTTTTTTTTTTTTGAAACAAGAACTAAACGGAAATACTTGAATCACTAACATCATACACCAAACACCGAGCACGAACAGTACTTCGTATGCCTAAGTAACTCCAACCATTAAATAGCTAGTGATGAATATTAAGAGCAAATTGAGAACCCAATAACCCATAAAATACACTCAAAGGCAAGATAATGGTGCTCTCAAAAAGTATATGCCTATTCTGCACTTAACTTCAGGGTTTACAAAGCTCATCCTATCATAACATGCTCAGCTAACTATTCAAATGTCAGCTCCAAAATCATGGTGATATCATACAAAAAGTAAAGACATGCTCAACTAACTTATAACACACCTTAACAATTGAAACATCTTTATCACAACAAGATACTAAGGTGGTCAATATAGTTAACCAGAATTTGCATACCTTGGTAGCCATGCACCTCACAGGCAAAACATACATTCACAAAGCAAAAGCATAAAGCATGCATGCAAACAAACAAGCAACCGGTTCAAGGGAAACCCCCCCCCCCCTTAAATGATGCGAGGCCCTCGGAGCATGGGGAAAGGAAAAAAAAAGAAGACCGTTACCGGTTGGTGGGAACGTTATAGTAGAAGATAACATGGGCCACCATTCTTCTAAGACGTGCGACAAAGTCAGCCGAGGTTTCTCCTGTGAGCGCCCAAGTATCCTTATGCTGCAACAGAGCTATCAAATAATAGCAAACAAAAATCCCACAACTGAATTGATCAGGTTGTTGGGGAACCTCCATTTCATTAAAGTGCACCGAGAGGAAACTTGGATGTCAACAACCCTTCTTTTTCGAGTGCATTTTTGATTTTTTTCAAGAAACCATGGACAAGCTTCTTCTTTCGTGTGGAAAACCCATGGGCTTGGCTCGGATTATAAAGGACGGCATGGCCCACGGTCAGGTCCAACCGCAAGAGTACAAAGTGTCGATCAAGGAGGACCGGTATAAGAACCTCATGGACCTGGTGCCAAGAGCGATGTCTTTCTACCGCTCCATTCATCCGCCAGCAGAAAATATGCTCCTCTAATGGCTGCTCATATATCTCGCACAAGCATGATAGAGGTATACCGAGCCATAGGGTAGTCGTTGGGCTCGGCCTCCACCACATGTCGCATCGTACGGCAAGAATAAGCCAACGTCATCGGAAGATAAGTACTCATCGCCTAGGATACGCCGCAAATAAGATGACGTGAAGACTTCGAATCACGCATAAACCCGCTTGCAAGGTGTCTCCATAAGTAAACCGCTGAAAGCACTGTGGCATCAGCGGTGGAGAGGGCCGGATGAAGATGAATATAGATGAGCTCCCCTAGGTTATCTTCCTTGGGAGCTTCGATGATGCGCCAGGACCACCATTGCAACGGCCGGATTAAGGGAACTAGGGCCCGTGAAGAGCTGGGCCCCACCTGGTGGTGTGAAATAAACAGAACTGCTGGAGGGAAGGGTGGAGCGGTGTAAGGCTCCGCCTCTTGTGGATACCGTGGATACTCCGGTGTTTCTTCGCTATGTGCGCGCCGGTCTGTTGCACCGGAGGTGACGGTGCGTCAAATGGATCCTCCACAGGAGGTGTAAGAGTTTTCTTCTTCTTCTTCTTCCCCAGGGCCTTCCAGGATCTTACCAAGCGGACCTTTGACTTCCTTCTGCTCCTTGAGGATGAGAGTTTGATTTTTCTTCACAGCCCGATCTCCTGAATGGTTTTGCCTATGCCTCCTGTAGTTGAGCGGTTGCCTCCGTATGTCTTCATAAGAAGCAGCAGGAGTTGGCTCGGGGCTTCCCATGGGCGGGCGGATGGACGAGACGTTGCTTGTTGATCTTGAGTGATGTACTCGAGCGGCTCATCCAGCTGAAGTCTTGTGATGTGGCCATTAGTGAAGGCCTAGTTAAGAACGTCAACTTCACCGATAACATTGATGCCTTGGAAGAAATTGTAGATTTCCTCCTTGTGAACATTGAACCGCATGTACATGGCGGTCAACCGGAAGATGTCTTTGTCGGCGGGCATTCATGGGAGTGGAGGTGTCCCTAAACCGCTCAGTGGGTCGCTCCATATGCACGCTATGACGTGAAGGCCGTGGTGCAACGTGGATACTATCTCCCCATTTGCCCTTGTAGCTAACTCCTAAGGCACTCTCTGGATGGAGAACTCGTAATCGCAGGTTATCCGGGAAAACAGTGGGGACTACTTGAGCACTAAGATGACCATATTGATATTGCGAAGCATGCTAAGTAGTCGACCATATAAACATTTATGAATGTCCCGTTTCCACAATTTAAAATTTTCAGCAGCCCAATCAATGTGTAACTAATGATCAATGCAAAACATAAACTCCAAATGGGACCGAGTCTACGCCACTAGTCCGTAATAAAGAAGCACCTCCCTACCAAATTGGCAAGGCAACGGTATTTCCCATGAAATCCATTTTTAGTAAATTGCCGACGTTTCCCAAATTCCTTATTATACTCGTAAAGTTCTACCATAATCTCCTAAGGTCAACGCAGGCTTTGCATGCATGAGATTTGGCAGATCAAAGCGATCTCTCAACATAGCAGGAGAAATAGAAATTAAGACACCTTGAACCTCCCCAATTATCTCATCATCTTCCTTATTGACATAGACTGAATTATAAAATTCTAACATGGCAGGGTAATACAAATCACTGCGAGCGCATACTAACCTTCTCAGTCCCAACGCTTGCAGCTTGGTCATAACTTCTTCAGTCCAGTCAAGGGTGGAGGACTCCAGGATCTCCCAATCAAGCACATTCCCCACGAAGATAGTGTCGGCGTCTCTCAATGCCGAAGGCATAGAGGTGGCAGAGGCTTCAGGACTGCCTTCTCCTTGGCGGGCTCTCCTTGTGTGCACCATATTAACTAGAAAGGAATTTGCTCTCAGCAAGAAGGAAGAGGAAAGTATGAGATGTGAGTTTGAAGCTTGGAACCCATCCCTCTTTATAGTGATTCGCCACAAGGGTAAAAGACGAAAAGGACCCTCTTAAAGTGCTCCATCGTTTTCACGTGCGGAACAAAGAAGACTCTAGAAGATGCCAGCTAGCTCCCATCAAAATTTCAGATTGATTGGACAATTATAAGTGTGCACGTGAAAAGCATGTTTTCACGGGCAGGGCTTGGATGAATCTAGACACGTCCATTGTCTTCCACCAAATTTTGAGCTCGAAAAGACGCTTCTATCCTTGTGCACGCGAAAAGCCTTCTCACGGTCATGGTCTTTTTTGTCCAAATTGCACCGATGAGGTCATGAATGAACTATAGAGCCAGTATACATGTGCACGTGACAAACTCTTTTTCACGGGCAAGTTGGTTGACACCCTCATCGAAGCCCAATGTTGTTGAAATTTGACAGACTAGTAGCCCATCTCCCAAGGACAAAAACGTGTCGGTTGGTGGGCCCAAAATACCATCTCATAATCCATTACTTCATCTCCTTGGTTTGGCAATGGATTAGAGTGGGCCCCTCTCGATTTAATTCAACTGGGCTTGGATGTGGGCCTTAGAAAAGTTATCTAAAGTCCGATACACAGGCCCAAGTAAGCCCAAGCAGAAATAAGCTCCATCAAGGAATTTGGGCCTAGGCCCTGGTTCAAATGCTGCAAATAAAAGTTAAAACAAAATAGATATGCACTCCCTACAGACTATGGGTTAAAGCACACAATAAAAATATCCCTAGATATGCGCTCCATGTTGAACACCACTGCGTCTTCATCCACACGCAGCGTTAACTCCCCCCGAGTTTACATCGATCAAGGCCCTTCCTGGTACTCAAGAATGGCCTTCCAAGAATCAGTTGGATACCTTTATCTTCCTCCATTTCCAAAACAACAAAGTCCACCGGGAAGATAAAGCGATCCACCTTGATTAAAACATCTTCAATGATGCCCGCCGGCTTCCCTATCGAACGATCAGCAAATTGTAAAGATATGGAAGTGGGCTTTATTCCGATCAAGCCCAGTCGGCAATAGATGGACATTGGCATCAGATTTATACTCGCGCCTAAATCACATAGGGCTTGCTCCAATTGCGAGGTGCCAATGGTGCAGGTCGAGTGAAACTACCCGGATCTTTAAGCTTGGGTGGTAGCTTGTGCCGCACCATCGCACCGATGTCATTTGTGAGAGCCACTATCTCACAATCGGTGTAACTTCTCCTCTTGGACAGCAGATCCTTTAAAAATTTGACATAACCAGGCATCTATTCCAAGGCTTCTATGAATGGGATGTTCACCTCCAGCTTCTTGAATACATCTAAGAAACCGAGCATCTAATTTCTTTTTCCTCGGCCTTTGAGGATACGGCATAGGAGGTTTATACGGAATGGGAGAGCTAACTTCAGGCTGACGGGCTGTCGGTTAACTACCCCCAACCTTTTCCTTCTTGGTCCTTACACCGCTTAGCATCTCCTTCTTTAGCTTCCTCTTGGGCATGTTGTTCCGACTCCTCCTTGGTTGGCTCGATTTTCTTCTCTCCAGCTAGTAGTTCTTTCCCACTTCTAAGCATTATAGCTTTGCATTGCTCCTTTGGGTTGACCTCCGTATTCTTGGGAAAAGTGTTTGGTGAAGATGGCCTAACCGCATTTGCTAACCGGCCAATCTGCTGCTCTATATTCTTCATGGCAGCCCCAAGATCCTGGGCAGAAGTGGTAAGGGACTCAATCCTCGTCTCCCCCTTACTCATTCTATCGGTTGCTTGCTTAGCAAATTGATAAAAGAAGTTCCGCATCTCTTCATCCTTTGCCTTCTCTTTGTCTTCCTCCTCCTTGTTGAGGCATCTTCCGGAACCCAGGAGGAAGTTGTGGCCGACATTGTTCTCCATACTACGCTACTCCAGGACAGGGACCTTATTCTGCCTTTGCCATAAGTAAGGCCGTTGTTGAAATTGGTGAGGTCCTCCCCGATTCGGAAGTTGCTAGGCCGAGGAAGATTCTAGTACCTGGTTTGGATTCCGAAATTGCCTCCTGGAATCCTCCACCTCGATTCCCAACATATTGGGCTTCTTTGTATAGCTGGGCTGCAGTAGCGTCTTCGAAGAATCGCCTTGGGTTGTTCGGTCTGCCCTCCATGCGAACAACCATTACCGACATTTGCTCGTCAGGAACTCCATCTTCCTTGTCAACTCATCGAACCGAGTTGAATTTGATGAATTTGATACCGCAGCCCACCGGCTCAGCTCTAGGGCGTCTGTCATTGGACCATTGGCGGTTGGACAACGCCATTCGCTCTATAAGCTCCACTCGTCGCGAAGGCTCCATCATCATGAACGCTCCTCCAGCCGTCGCATCTATCATGCTCCTTGTATTTGCGTGCGGACACTGCATAAAAAGATTCGACTTGTAACCATTCTGGCCTGCCATGATTAGGACACCTCCTAACCAAGTCTTTGAATCGCTCCCAGGCCTCGTATAGCGACTCATCACCATGCTGGGTGAATTGATTTATTTGGCTCCTTAAATGAATAACTCTTGTTGGTGGAAAGTACTTGGAGAGAAACTTCTCCACCATTTGGTCCCATGTGTGTATCTTGCCAGCAGGTAGGGACCGGAACCAACCAAGAGCTTAGTCCTTCAGGGAAAACGGGAAGAGTCGTAGCTTAATGGCGTCATCCGAGACTCCATTGATTTTGATGGTGTCGCAAATTTGCAAGAATCGCGCTAGATGGTTGTGTGGATCATCTAGTGCCGAGCCTCGGAATGCATCTTGCCCAACCATTTGCAATAGCGCAGAGCTTCGGCTCGAAGTTATTTGCTTGGACCGGCACCCTTCTAATGCCTGAATACTCATCCGATAAGACATGGTCGAGCATAATCCATGAAGGTCCTCGGCCGATAACCGCCTTGGCCGTTGTGTCCCCGATCTTCTCTTGCTCGTTTTCAGCCATGATTTCTTCACACAAGGTATGTAAGCCTTCCAATCGTTGTTCAACCGCAGCTAATACCCTCTCGAGCCCTTCGCTACTCTCGCAACGTCCGTTCGATTTCGGGATCGTATGGTAATAACTCACCCCTGGCTATGACGCATACACAGAGGAATTTTCTCAAACACCTATGGTGCACCCCTGCAAAGTAGCAAAAACAAAGAGATACCAGGTAACACCGTACTAGCAAAATTACAAGAAAGTAAAAATCCAGATCACAAATAAACGTAAGCACCTAATGTCACTTAGTCCTAACAACGTTTGGCTGGCCTCCCCGGCAACGGCGCCAAAAACTTGACCCGTATAAATTGTGTCTATAGGTTTTGCAGAAAGTGCCTGGTCAAGTAATAAAATGGAGTATTAAGACTCCTGGTTGTCGAACCTATAGGGAGATAGCTAATCTTGTTAAGCAGCATGCACTAAGCTAATAAGTTGATTTTATGTCTGGACAATTGATTTTTGTTATACAAATAGTTTGAATGAAAAATGATTAAATCAGAAAGTTGGCAAGCTATTGGTATATAAATTTCGGTGATTAAGGATCTAGGGTCACAATGTTTACCACCCAATCGATTGTAATAGTCTGGTTATGGCTCTTATTCTTGATTTATGTTCTAATTCATGTTCATGTTGATTATCTCCCGCCTATCTTACATTTGGTCCATGCTAAGATAGATTTAAGGCTTTTATCCCATTTGGTCCATGTGAATAAAAGTGATCAAGGTAGATAAACAATCTAATAGTTGCAGACTTGGTCCATCATACAATATTAAATCTAATTCACTAGTATTCCACCCTAGACAAGGGCTAAGATTACCTAAATATGCATAAACTAGCCATTTCCATTCAAGCAAGTGAATTAAACAAGAACTGAATTCTATTTTATTGAACAACCATAACCAAACTGAATACAATTTATTGGGGGCTACATTGCTCCCCTAGACTAATAAAACTACTCCATAATCATGACAAAGGCAATAACAATTACAAGAAAGAACATGATTACAATACCAGGACAATAAAGGAAGACCCCAAGATGAACCAGGACTCCGGCCTCCAAACACTTCGGCGTCTGCGCCCAAAATCACTCCTTGCCAAGGACAATCCGATCTTTTAGCAATGGCTATAGCTCTTTTCGAACTCAAATCAGATTCTCCCACTCAAGATGATTTACAATGCCTCCAAAGACCCCTATTTATAGGATTTAGTGGGCCAAATTAGGGTTACAAAAGGTGTGCCCTAATTATAAATGTGGTCGCGACCAAAACGACGTCGTTTTGGTAAGTGACACTATTCGACGTTCTAGGCGCAATAAAACTCAAACTACACCAAATTTGACCCCAGTTCTTTAGAGGAAAATGATTAAAACAACAAAACACATCATTTGGAGCTCAAAAATGCCTGCACGCGAGAATGAACATGAGAAGACCCTTTTCATGTGCAGCTCCAATTCGACTCAAATTTGCTCCAAAGCTTCCTCTTGAGTTGTAGAAGGCATCCATGCAATAAAATCCTTGCTCGTGAGAATGCATGTGAGAAAGCCTTTTCACGTGCACCTTGATTTTGCCTTCATTTTGTTTCTATCTTCTTCCTATAGCTTCCTCTTGAGTGTATGGAGTGATCTAGCCAAAGTGTGTGGGAAAAGGTTGCTCCAAAACCTGCCAAAACACTCAAAAAGTACCACTATACACCAAACAGGGTCTTCCTAGGGGTTAGAGCAAATATGTGTAAAATATCATGCAAATAGGTATAAAACATACGCTAAAACACCCTATATAAGGTCTAGGATAACGGCATAAATGCACGTTATCAATTTTCGGTGGGGTTATTGCGTTTGATTCTATTGCCGAGTTGCCTCGCTTCTTTCTTAATTTCTCGATTTTTGTTGGGTACTATCTTGAGTTGCTTGGTATTGGGATTTTAATAAATGGTTCTTTTTCTACAACATCTATACATAGGAAATCTCACCGCTTTATTCCTCTTCTTGGCCCCTATGTGAATACCAGACATCTCCTATTTCAATCGGCCTTGGTGAATTGACTTATCATCGAGTTAAAATAAAATGAGTTCTTTCTATAAACTCAACAAGTTCACAAAATTTTTGTTTATTTAAATGAGTTCTTTCTATAAAAGAGTTCATTTTAGGATAATATATTCATCAAGTAATTTTCTATTTATTTGAATTCTATGATTCAATTAATGTGGGTTGATTTGTTTGGTGCAGAATTACAATCAAGAGGGTTTTGAAAAGTAGATCAACAGAGATACTGCTGCTTAGTATTTATTATTAGCTAAGAACAATATGACATTAGGTTTTAGTAGAATTAATATTGGCATATTTTACCATATTAGACGTCAATTATGTTTTAACGGTGAAACCGTACATTAACAAATTGACTATACTATAATTTAGGGTTAATTAATTTAATTATACCTTAATTAACAAGATATCAGGACAACCTTTGATGGAATTATCTTATAAAAGCTATTCACAATCTGATTTCACATAGAATATGGGAGACCCAAGGGATACAAAAGAATAAAATCACTGAATTTGTGTTTACAGTTTAAACTTTGGAGCGTATAGTCTAAAAAAAATAGCCAACTCAAATTGGCTCTATTGCACCACATGCTACAGGTGCATCCGCATTTGTACAATTTTTTCTAACTCCAGGAAAAGGAATAGAACACATAAGTCTCAGGCTGCCTACAAAACTTCATTCCCCTCTGTGTTTGAGTCTCACCATTTTTAACAATCGCTTATATATATATATATATATATATATATATATATATATATATATATATATGTTGTTGCTCATGGGATTCACAAATTGCCAATATTAACGTATTTAGCTTCTAAATGTTGATGTTTCCCTGCCTAAGCTTGTGCATCAATTTTTTGCTTTTGCTTTCAGCGAGACCCTAATCTGGTATAGTTGCTACGTACTGTTGTTGATATTCAAATTCTAATAATTTTACCTCCTTTATGTTTCTTCAAAGCATTTGTTCGTTGTTGTGTTGGATTGTGTGTTAGTGTACGCATTTTATTTGATGTTGTTTGGGGCTCATATCATCAAGCCTAAAGGGCTTGTTTGTGACATAAATAAATCTATATGCTTGCATGATTTATTGTGATGTCATTGCAGATTTAAATGAAGAAGAACTGCTTAAAGGAATTCTAAGATGTCCACAATCTTTGGTGTCTTATCCAAGCAACCATTGTGCTCGTACAATCATTTGATCACTCTGCTTTGTACCAATGAGTTTCCAAATGGTTTTCTTCCAAAGAACTTTGGCATCGAAATGACTATGAAGCTAGAGTTAGGTCGGCAATTCTTCTATCAAGCCATGTTGATGGTGTTGGATGTGCCAACAGCAGCTTATGAAGGTATAAATAGGTCAAAAATACTTCCCTAGAACCCCGTAGATCACGTTGAACATGGAAACAGTTATATTGAAGTGGGAGATATGCCAACAATTGTTCTCCAACGCCTGATGAAGATAATCGATCTTCCAAGAAATGGTTCTGACCTGGAGATAGATCTTCAATGCTTCCCTAGAGCCGTGTTTATCATATTGGATGTCTTGATGGGGGGTTTTGAACCTGGTGTTATGTCGAGAGCTATTCCTCGAGAATCTCGCTAATGATTTTAATTACGGTTGTAATAGTCCAGGAGATTAGTCTTGGCTCTCCTCTAAATTAGATGGATGCGAAATTCCTTCGGTCTATGATCCTGGATGTGTTGACCGTGGTTTTAAAGCTGGTGATTTGTCAAAAGTTATTTCCCAGAAACCATTTATTTGGTGTTAGTGGCAGATTCAATAGTCTAGAGATTAGGGCCAATTCTCCTTTAGTAAAAAATATGTATTTGGCATCCATATACTCGTAAGTAGCCAAAAAAAGCGTAAATTAAATTAATGATATAGATATATAATAATCTCGATGATTGATTGTTGGGTTTTTTTTGCAGAATGGAGTACTTGCGATTTATTCTGGCATGGAATGAAGATGACATTATTAGGGATTTGATTGATCCCATTTAGTATTTATATTATGGTTTGTAAAAGATAGATGTTATAAAACATTTTGGACACATTGGTTGTTTTGGATTGTAATACTTCAAAATCTGTGACCAATGTTAATAATAATTTGGATGGTTTGGTTTTTTTGAATATTGGTTGTTTTTATAATATACAAGTATTTGTAAAATTGTAATTAATAATTGTAAGCATTTGAGAAGGCTTTTCAAATTTTTGTGTTACCTATTGTAAGCCTTTTTAGTGTGTTAGGTCTGCTTGGCTTATGGTATGTCGGTCACTTTCTGTAAGACAAAAAAGGTCATATTGTATAATTTTCAATAACATATAATTGTAATACAATAAACAGTGTTATGTAAAGAGTGTTTTGGTAAGCTTAAAAAAAGCTTACGAAAATGTTTCATAAGACAATAATGTGTGTTACTGTATGATCTATCGTAACATAAAATCGTAACACACTAAAAAGTGTTACCGAAAGGTGGGGGACTTTTCATAAGCCAAGCAGACCTAACACCCCAAAAAGTGTTATGGTATCTTACGGTAACACATTTTATGTCTTACTAAAGACCTGATTTCTTGTAGTGTTTGGATATATGTATATACACATGTTAAGTGTTTGAGATTATGCCTGTGAGGCCACACATGTTAAGTGTTTAAGATTATGCCTATATGACCACGCATATTATGTCTTTGAGATTATGCTTGTATGACCACGCATATTACGTGTTTGAGATTATGCTTGTATGACCACACATATTATGTGTTTGAGATTATACCTGTGTAGTTGGGTTTGTGAGCCTTGTGAATGTATGCATGCTAAGTGTTCGATGTTATGCCTGTGTGGTTGGGTTTGTGAGCTTGTGAATGTATGCATGCTAAGTGTTTGATGTTATGCCAGGTGTGACTATACATATTAAGTGTTTGATGTTATGCCTGTATGGCCATGTGTGCTCGCGTGTTTGCTTGTACACCCGGTGGTCGTGGAAGCCTGGGGCTATTTTGTGGAACCCGGTGGTCGTGGAAGCCCGAGACTATTTTGTGGAACCCGGTGGCCGTGGAAGCCCGGGACTGTTTTGTGGAACCCAGGTGGTTGTGGAAGCCCGAGACTGTTTTGTGGAACCCGGTGGTCGTGGAAGCTCAGGACTATTCATATATTAGCATGTGTGGTGTGGACTGTTAGCCTTTGTGTGGTCGTGGAAATGATTGTATTTCTTGATGTGGCTTGTTATTATATCTGTTGAAATAATTGTATCACGACACCGCACTTGTACACATGGCATGTAGACGCTAGGAGCATGGGATGGGTTGGGGAGACATGATCCCTACGGAGCCGTGGTTGCTCACCCCTCCTACCGTGTTGTTTTCTTTACAGGGACCTACAGGCATTAGGTGGGATTACCAAGGTGGAAGACCTGATTGTGGCTTTGCTTACTCGTTATTTGTGTTTTGTTGTTTCGTGAGAGTTTTGTAACCCTAGCGGGGAGATATTGTAAATGAGGATTTAAATGTAATAAAAACATGTTTGGATACGTTTATAATGGTTTGTACTTAATACATATATATGATTGCCTCTCTGAATTTTTGTTGTGGAATGTATGGTGTCTTGCGTGGGCATATTCTATCCTAACCCCTTTATCCAAACTCGGGTAAAGGGAGGGTCACATTTCGGTCTCCTCGGGTTGGAAATCCAGGGCGTGACAATATGGTATCGTAGTATGGTCTAGTTGGCCTAGGGTAGTGGGCGGACTTAGTTATCTTGAGTCCTTTGGAGGAGCCCTGGAGGGACGTGCCGGATCAACATGGTCCTTTTTGAGCCTCTAAGGTGTACTTGGGGTAGTCCAGTCTTGTGGTAGGATTTGCATGCATTGGCATTAGGGCACTAGTTGCATTTGTTGTTTATGTATGATTGTATGGATAATCGTGGGAACATTTTAAATGTGAAAATATGCGTAAAGTGATACAAATTTAATTGTGTAACTCGATATATTGTATTAACTTAAGCATGCCTACAAAGAAAAGAATGTGTGGTATGGAATTTGTATACTAGTTGTGAGGACTCGTGTCCTAGTCCTGAGAGTTAGAGGATTGAGGTGCTATATTTTATATCGACCTGTATTTGTGTTTGGATGAGTTAGTCTTTATTTGTGTTTGGGCGAGCACCTTGACCCGACGGCTAGCGGGAGTCCGAGGGCGCAGGTCGGTGTGGCTTTGGTCGGTGTGGCTAGGGTCGACGTGGTCGACCTGGCAGAGTGAGCATCAATATGGTCGATGTGCATCGATATGAATGGTCGATGCGAGAATTGTGGTTGACGTCGGTCGATGTGCGGTCAAGGTCGGCCAAGAGCAATTTCCCGAGAGCTTTTCCCCCTGTGTATTGGTCGACGCGAGAAATGTTCGACGTGGGTCGATGTGGTCGACCCAGCCTGAGATCGACCTGGTGCGATGTGAGTTTTGGTCGACGTGGGTGCCTTGTCGACACGAGAAGGTTGGTCGATGTGGGTCGATTTCGCCTTGTTTTTGGTCGACGTCGCCTCCGTGATTGCGTATTTTCGATATGTTTTCCTGTTTTTCGAATTTTAGGGTTCTTCTTTTGTAGCCACCAACGCAAGAGAGAGAGAGAGAGAGAGAGAGAGAGAGAGAGAGAGATCATCATCTGCGCAATCGTAGCGGTACGTGCTTAGGAGCGGGAGGTGCCATTGGAGAGGAGCAAAGACGAAAGAGGATCACCCGATTTTCTTGATTTCTAAACCCTAACACATTTGGATTTGAGGTAGGTGGTTCTATCTCTTGGAATTAGTTTCCATTGTTATGATTGCTTAATACAACATTTTGAGGAGATTGTATTATGATATGTGAATCCGAGATATGTGTAAATATATTTATATATGGTGGTATACATTTGAGTGTATATTGTGCATGCGTTTTGTGTGATGAAACATGGAATTGAGACGTGGTGGAACTTTATTGATGTGTGTTGGGAATTTAATACATGCGTGAGAATTGTTATGCTTTAATAGAGATCTTCCATGAGATGTTTTGTGTGCTTTGTTATTGTACTTGTGGTTGAGATATTGAGGTCCCAATGAGGGGACAGTCCATGGGATGGACATGAGATATTGATGTCCTAATGAGGGGACAGTCCATGGGATGGACATGAGATGCCGAGGTCCCATTGAGGGGACAGTCCTGGATTGGACATGAGATGCTGAGGTTCCATTGAGGGAACCACCTGTGAATTCCTTGTGTGTTTTCCATTGCTACTTTAGGTACACTACACCTGCACATATCCGCACTAAGCATTTTGTGGAGGAGATGTTGGGTTGGTCTAGGGAGGCATAACCCCTACCGAGTTATGGTTTGCTCACCCACACGTGAGCTAAGTACACACGTGACTTAATCAAGAAGTTTGGTATGGAAGGTTCATCTCCTGTCAAGACTCCAATGCCGGTCTGTGCCAAGTTAGACCCTAATGTGGACGGTAAATCCGTAAATGTGACTGAATATAGAGGGATGATAGGATCTCTGCTGTATCTTACAACAAGTCGCCCGGACATAATGTTTGCAACTTGCATCTGTGCAAGATATTAGGTGAATCCCAAAGAGTCACATATGCTTCATGTCAAACGGATATTGAGGTATCTCAAAGGGATCGTGAATTTGGGACTCGATATCCAAAAGAGTCCAACTTCACCTTATCCGAATATTCTCGATGCTAACTTTCTGGGTGTCATATCGACAAGAAAAACACAAGTGGCACGTGTCGGTTCCTTGGAAATAGATTAATTTCATGGTTCAAGAAGAAGCGAATTCCGTATCAATCTCTACCGCCGAGGCGAATATATAGCTCTTGGAAGTCGCCGCGCACAACTACTCTGGATGCAAAGTCAACTTATCGACTATGGTTTCAACATGACATCTATTCCACTTTATTGCGACAACACCAGGGCAATTGCTATCAGCAATAATCCTGTCATGCACCCAAAAACCAAGCACATTGAGGTCAGGTATCACTTCATTCGCGACCATGTTCTCAAAAAGCATATAACTCTTGAACATGTTGCTATCGAAGATCAACCGCGGACATACTTACAAAGCCTCTACCTGATGCAAGATTCTCTGAACCACTCCTTAAATTAGGTATGCTTGACTTTTCCGCATAGCTTCACATTTAAATTATCTAACAAGATATTTTCTTTCAGAACATGCATTGTGCTTTTATTGAAAGTAGAGGACACATCTTGAACTTAATGTTGATCATACTTGAAATTCCCGGCACACGCACCGAGGGGGGTGAATCGGTGTATCAATGTGATTTTAACCCTATTTCTTTCTCCCGTGATAATCTCTTCAAACTATACCAAATTTTGTGTTTGTATATCGAATAAAGAAAGCAACAAAAATAACAACACACAGCAATTACGTGGTTCACCCTACAATGTGTAGAGCTACGTCCACGGTGTGACCAACAAATAGCTGATCACGGAATCTCCACTAGCAATTCCGAATAGCACACTACTATCCAAGGTTCACCACCTTACAAGTTTTAGGGTTTACTACCCTTTGGGTTCACTACCCAATTTCAACAACAACGATAATCACCAATAACCTCATTGGTTATGGTTTTACAAAGATAACAATAAGAATAGATACATAGAGAGCAAGCACCAACCCACACAGATGTGTTTCTATACTATTCTCTGATCAGAGTACATCAACGGACTAGTTTGTGATCTTCTGTTTGATGTCACATCAACAAGCTAATCAAGATGGATTCTGTAAACATCAAGAGCTACTCCTCTATGTCCTCGATCTTCTCTTCCTCTCCAGTTCTCTCTTCTCCCTCACACATAACACAGCCGTCATAACCCTGGTTTCTTAATCCAAAAACCCTACATCTTCCTTCATTAAACTCGGCCCTTGGATTAGCTAACCATAGGATCAGCCATTGGATTAACCAGCTCAAATAAGATGTTAACCTAATTGCACGGCCAAGCCTCGGCCATTGATCTCTTTGTCTACTTTATCTCAGCCATTGGATCAATCCCATTTAAGTGAAATAGTCTTAGCCATTGGATCAAGCTCACTTAAGTTGATAAATCTCAGCCATTCATCCTGGTGAACTCGACCCGGATGTGTTGATGTTGGTATTTTGACCATAACTCCCTCTATAGTGCTCAAATTCACTTGAGGTCAAAAGTAAAATTGTAGAGGAAGAAGAAGCCACATTTCAGGAAGAAGAGCAAGCAGACAGGAGAGAAGTGAGCAAACTAAGAAACTATCTTATTGTTGTTTTGGATGATTCAAGTTCAGGTGAGGAGGAAGCATCGGATCTTGTTGAAGAACATGTTTTCATGGTATCCATGCAGGCAACAAAGTCAGGAAGAAGATGAACCTTCACAAAGGAAAGACTATGAAGAGGAAGAACTAGAATATGACTTTGGTGAAGAACCGAATCGAGCTCTAAAGAAAATTATTGAACAGAGGGCCACAATTAAATCTCTGAAGAAAGAGAAGAAAGGTGTTGAAGTTCTTTATGATGATTCCAGTAGGCTACTGTTGGAATCTAAGGTGAAGGTTGAAGAATATGTAAAGATAGTTGATGATCTCACCAAGGAACTTGAAACAGGAAGGTTCCGATCTGAAGTCATAGAAGCCGAGGTCTGTGATCTTAGAAAGAAACTTCGGAAAATGAAAATAGATTGTTCAGCAAGTTCTATATCGGTGAAGAACAAAGTGGGACAGCTAAAAAGGGTATAACTATCAAGGAGGTTTCACAAGAAGCCCAAGAAGCCAAAATCAAGGACAAGTACATTGAAATCACCAAGGAAGTGTCAAAACAAGTTGAAAAGCCGAAGGCAACAGTGAATCGAAGAAGACTACCATTGTTGATATGAGGCAAGCTCCGAATAGAGAGTTCTAAAGATCGAAGATTTGAAGGGTCCTGTTTTAGTTGTGGATTGCAAGGACACAAATCCGTGCGATGTAACGAACCCAGAGAGAGCAGAGGTCATAGGTTTAGTTTGGCTTACATCTATCGCATATAGGTGTGGTAAGAAGGGTCACATGGCTAGAAGATGCATGACCATTCTACCATGGCAGATCCCAAAGGAGCAACAACAACAAGCACAGAGAAAAGTACATAATGCAATTGATGTTAAAGTCATGAGAACTCAGCAAGTGGCAAATGTTATAAAAGCTTCATCTAGCAAGATGGAGTACAGGCCAAAGGAGAAAGCTAGTGTAGTTGAGGTTGCACCGAAGGCAGATAGTAATGATACAACTTGGGTACTAGACGGTGGTTGTACATCATACATGACCGGAAATAGGAAGCTTCGAATTTATTTACGAGAGAATAGCGATGGCACAGTCAAATTTGGTGACAATGGGTTACTACAAATCGAGGGAAAGGAAAAGCAAAAATCAGAGGCAATCAGCCATGATCAGAAAATGTATATCTAGTTGAAGGATTAAGACACGATCTATTGAGTGTCGATCAGCTATGTGATGACGGACATGATGTTGTCTTTACTAACAAAAGCTGTCGATTAAGAAGAAGGGATCGTCGGATGTAATTGCTAGAGGCAAGAGAACAGGATGGAAATCTATACCATATCCAAGGTACAAGTGAAGAAACTTGCTGTTTTAGCAAAGCAGATGAGAATGAGCTATGGCACGGAGATTAGGGCATCTAAATCAGAAAAATATGAGAGCCCTAGTTATTAATCAAGATGTGGCAGATTTGCCTAATTTACGAGAGGGACAGAGACATGGTGTGTGGTGTTTGTCAAGAAAGGAAGCAAACGAGTATAATGCATAAACCAAAGGAGCACAATAACTCAAGTTTGTTGAGTTTAATACACACTGATTTATGTGAACCTATGAGAACCAAAGGTACCAATGGTGAGAGGTACTTCATGTTGTTAATTGATGATTTTAGTAGACTGACCATTATTATTCATCTCAAGCACAAGAGTGATGCATTCGGATGCTTCAAGGATTATAAGAAGAGAGTAGAAAATTATCTTGGGGTTAAAATCAAAACTTTGAGGTCAGATCATGGTAGTGAATTCACTTCTAGGGAGTTTGAGGCTTATCTAGCAAAGCATGGGATTCTCCATCAAAAATCTAACATAAGAACACCACAATGGAATGGAGTGGTAGAAAGGAAGAACAGAGCATTGTGGAAATGGCAAGAACTATGATGATAGACAATGATGTTCCACAAAGATTTTGGAAGGAGGCCACACAGGTTTGCGGTGTATATACAAAACAGAACCTTGTTAAGGTCTAATTCTACCAAGACTCCATATGAATTATGGAATGGGCATAAAGCAACGTGAAACACTTGAGTGTTTGGAAGCCCATGTTATGTCAAGAGGAAGGATCCTATCGGCAAGTTTGATAAGAAAGCCAATAAAGTGATGTTTTTGGGTTACTCTTACACCAGCAAGGCATACAAGGTTTATAATTATAGGTTGCGAAGTTGGTTGAGAGTTGTGATGTGAAGGTTGTGGAAGTACAGAATCTAGAAGAGACCACAACAATAATGGTTGATGATCCATTGGGAGAAGTAGAGTCTACCGTGACTACTACAAATGAAGATAAGGAAGTAGCGAGGTTTGGACAGAGACGGTGATTCAGAATCAAAAGGCGATGATACGAATCACGATCAACTAAAAGGAAGAAGAGTTCAGCAAACTCTCAAGTGGTTGAAGGCTGGAAGAGCACAAATCATTGGTGATACCAATGCACTAGTGAGAACAAGAAAACAAATTCAAGCTACGGCTTTAATTTCACAAGTTGAGCCTACATCGGTTGGAGAGGCTCAAGATGATCCTTTTTGGATCAAGGCAATGGATGAGGAGCTCGACCAAATTGAGAAAAACAACACATGGGAGCTAGTGGATAGACCCAAGAACAAGTATGTGATTGGCCGCAAATGGGTCTACTGAAACAAAATGAATGAGGATGGCAAAATCATTCGAAATAAAGCACGACTAGTGTGTAAAGGGTATTCACAGGTGGAAGGAGTTGACTTTGATGAAACTTTTGCCCCTGTTGCGAGGTTAGAAAGTGTTCGAATGTTTTTGGCGATTCTTTGCACATCTAAAATATAAGATTTTTCAAATGGATGTGAAGTCAACCTTCTTGAATGGAGATTTGGAAGACATATGGAACAGCTAATTGGTTTCATACTTGGAGATGATGAAACCAAGGTATGCGGTTTGAAGAAAGCTCGTATGGCTTGAAACAGGCACCACGAGCTTGGTATTCAAGGCTGGATAAGTATCTTGGAAGACTTCGGTTCAAGAAAGGAACAAGTGGACAGCAACTTGTATATCAATAAGAGTGATAGAGTTCGGCTTGCGGTGGTTGTATATGTTGATGATATAATCTTTGCCGGTGACGGTGAAGATTTATGCAAAAAGTTTTCAGAATTGATGCAAGTAGAATTTGAGATGTCTATGATAGGAGAGCTATCATACTTTTTGGGTCTGCAAGTGGAACAGGAGGAAGAATGGTATATTCATCTCTCAAGCAAAGTATATCGGAGATATGCCGCAAAAGTTTGGCATGTCGGATTGTAAGCCCATTTCTACCCCTATGGAGGTAGGCTGTCGATTTCTAAGGATGAAGAGAGTCCAAGTGTGGAACAGAAGCTCTACAGGAGCATGATTGGTAGTTTATTATACGTGACAGCCACACGACCAGATATTATGTAGGCGGTTTGTCTTGTGGCACGATATCAAGCAAATCCAAAAGAGTCACATATGATCTTGTGAAGAGAATTCGAGATATATGAAGGGGACCAGTGATTATGGGCTTCGGTATTCAGAAAATACAGATTTAACGTTGGTTGCTTATAATGATGCTAATTGGGCAGGTTGCAAGAGATGATAAAAAGTCCACATCAAGTGGAGCATTCTTTTTGGGCAACGGATGTGTTTCTTGGCTTAGTAAGAAACAAGAGAGTGTGTCCCTGAGTACTACAGAGGCAGAATATATAGCCAGCGGCTTCGGCATGCATCAGGTGATATGGATGAAGAGACATCTCAGAGACTTGACTAGAGGAGTTGTAGGCAAAGCGTGATAAAATGTGACAATCAAAGTGCCATAAATCTGAGTAAGAATAGTGTTCATCATTCCAGGTGTAAGCATATCGACATCAGGTATCATTTTTTGAGAGAAAAAGTGGAGAGGAAGGTTATTCGGTTGGACTTTGTAGTCGGCAAGCAACGAGATAGCAGACATATTTACTAAGCCTCCGCCACGCGAATTGTTTGAGCAACATCGAGCTAGTCTCGGTGTGTATCCCTCTCATTGAGGGAGTAGCATCGACCCCGGATACCCTCCAGGTTCCTGTGAAAACCCCTAGTTCTTTCTAGTGGTATCTACTTTACAAAGGATGTGTTATGGTGAACCCTGTTTCAATTCTTTGGAATTGTTGTCAAAGGGGGAGAGATGTTCTAGAAAGGGGGAGTTGACCTTCTATCGGGGGAGTTGTTTCCAGGGAGAGAACTAGCCTTTGTCAGAGGAAGATCTACAGCAAAGTAGAGTGCAAGATTCAAGATTAATATGAGATGTCATATATAGGGGGGAGTGTGTGTCTAACCGCACACAGGAATCGTTTTTGCAGGAGGTGTAATATGATATTGAAGGGGATGTTTATGATCGCATCTATATTCGTAGTTCAACAGCTCCAGTAGAGTTGAACCGGTTATGTGTTTTTCGGTGGTTGGTTTTTTCGGTGGCTCCGAGATAGGTAGCAATGGTGGAGTGAATGACAAAGTGGCGAGATGTCAAAGATATTAAAGTGGAGAGACAGGTGGTTGCCAACAATTCCAAAGGGGGAGATTATTATTCCCAATGTGAGTTGTTGAGAGTTGGCATAGCTGATTGTGTTGTCATTGTTGTCAACCACGGTGGTGTCGGCCTCAATCCTTGTTGTCAACCTTAAATGAAGATAGAGGTAGACATCCATTCAAGACCAAATTGCACCATATGAAAGAGGAGGTTCAGAGAAGCGATTTTATCTGCACGGCTAACAATTCATCTAGCCGTGCATATATAATTGTGAAGCAATCCAGAGATTTTGAGCTCCAAATGATACCAAATTTTACCCATGGATAGAAGACTTCAAGATCTACAAGTTTGCTTTTGACCTCAAGTCGTTTTAAGCTCTATACAAAAAGTTATGGTCCATATACGTGTAAACGGTGACGTTACTCCAGCCATGCACATATAATCATAGGACCGTGCAGACTTTTTGAGCTCTAATTTGCATGAAATTTTACCCATGAATAGATAACTTCAAGGTCTTCAATTGTGCTTTTGACTTCGAGTCGTTTTGAGCTCTGTACAGAAAGTTATGGGTCATTTACATCCGCACGGTAGACAGTACATAAACATTTCGACCTGGATGAACTCGACCTGGATGTGCTGATGTTGATATTTTGACCATCAACATTTCTCTCCTTAGTATCCATCTTCTCACTTGGACACTCTTGAGCAAAATGTCCTTGGCCTCCACAATTGAAGCATGTGATGGTAGACTTATCCTTCCCTTTGCTTTTCGGACTTGTCTTCTTCTGAATTTTCTAGATAACAAAGCCTGTAACAACTCATCTTCTCTATTAGTATCATCTCCATTGGTAGATGCCTCTTCTTGGATAAGTTTAGCTTTTCCCTTTTTGGCATGAAAAGCTATCTCTGATGGCTCCTCTTTCTTCTTCTTAGAAGATTCACCATAGCCCTGCTACCCTCATCTCATATGCAACTAAAGTGCTTCTCAATCCATCCAATGTCATGGTCTCATATTGTCCACTTTCTTCTATAGCCGACACCTTGGGATTGTACAGAGCCGGCAATGATCTCAATATTTTCCTTACAATTTTAGAGTCACTAATCTCATAACCATGCCCTCTGCACAGGTTGATTATGTCATGCACTCGTTAAAGAAGTCTTCCAATTTATGATTTTCAGTCATCCTCAAAGCTTCATATTGAGCTTTGTATACCTGTAACTTAGCCTTTCTAACCTTAGTGTCACCTTCATGAACACTCTTCAGTTTGTTCCACATATCAAAAGTTGTGTCACACTGTAACACCCTTGAATATTCATTCTTAGATAAGGCAGTCACAATAAAGTGTTGTGCCTTAGCATCAGCCTCATAGCTTCTTCGATCAGCATCATTCCAGATATCAGGGCTCTGCTGACATGTATACTTGGTAGTTATTGCTTGAGAAACAAAAATACCTTGAGCAACAAGATATTTCAACATCCTTGCCCTTCCATCTCTCGATAGTTTGTACCATCAAAACTCGGTACGCCTGTTCTCATACTCATACCAGGCAAAATCCATTACACAGGAATAAAAACAAACACCCCTTGTGCAGATCTAAACCAGGTTGTTAAGCCTATCAAGTTTAACCTTGCTCGATACCAATTGAAATTCCCGGACACGCACCGAGAGGGGGGGGGGGGGGGGATGAATCGGTGTATCAATGTGATTTTAACCCTATTTCTTTCTCCCGTGATAATCTTTTCAAACTATACCAAATTCCGTGTTTGTATATCGAATCAAGAAAGCAACAAAAATCACAACACACAAAGCAATTACGTGGTTCACCCTACAATGTGTAGAGCTACGTCCACGGTGTGACCAGCAAAACACTAATCACGAATCTCCACTAGCAATTCTGAATAGCACACTACTATCCAAGGTTCACCACCTTACAAGTTTTAGGGTTTACTACCCTTTGGGTTCACTACCCAATTTCAACAACAACGATAATCACCAATAACCTCACCTGGTTATGGTTTTACAAAGATAACAATAAGAATAGATACATAGAGAGCAATACTAACCCACACAGATGTGTTTCTATACTATTCTCTGATCGAGTACATCAAAAAGACTAGTTTGTGATCTACCTGTTTGATGTCACGATCAACAAGCTCGTCAAGATGAATTTGTAAACACCAAGAGCTACTCCTCTATGTCCTCCGATCTTCTCTTCCTCTCCAATTCTCTCTTCTCCCTCACACATAACACAGCCGTCGCAACCTTGGTTTCTTAATCCAAAAACCCTACATCTTCCTTCATTAAACTCCGGCTCTTGGATTAGCCAACCATAGGATCGGCCATTGGATTAGCCAGCTCAAATAAGATGTTAACCAAATTGCAGCAGCCAAGCCTCAGGCATTGATCACTTTCTCTACTTTATCTCAACCATTGGATCAATCCCATTTAAGTGAAATAGTCTTAGCCATTGGATCAAGCTCACTTAAGTCGACAAATCTCGGCCATTCATCCGGTGAACTCGACCTGGATGTCTTGATGTTGGTATTTTGACCATAACTCCCTCTATAGTACTCAAATTCACTTGAGGTCAAAAGTAAAGTTGTAGATATTGAAGTCCTCTATCTACCTGGTAAAAAATGATGAATTTTGGAGCTAAAAAAGTCGCACGTCCCCATGATTATATTTGTACTTCTCATGTGAGTAGATTGTCCATAACTTCTTCTACGGTGCTCGGATTCACTTGTGGTCAAAAGAAAAGTTGTAGATATTGAAGCCCTCTATCTAATGGTAAAATTTGGTGCCATTTGGAGATCAAAATAGCTGCACGGCTGGGTGTACTATCTACCGTGCAGATGTAAATGGCCCATAACTTTTTGTACAAAGCTCAAAACGACTCGAAGTCAAAAGCACAATTGAAGAACTTGAAGTTATCTATTCATGGGTAAAATTTCATGCAAATCAGAGCTCAAAATGCCTGCATGGTCCTATGATTATATGTGCACGGCTGGAGTAATCGTCATTGTTCACACGTATATGGACCATAACTTTTTGTACTGAGCTCAAAACGACTTGAGGTCAAAAGCAAACTTGTAGATCTTGAAGTCTTCTATCCATGGGTAAAATTTGGTACCATTTGGAGCTCAATCTCTAGATTGCTTCACAATTATATGTGCATGGCTGGATGAATTGTCACCGTGCGAGATAAAATCGCTTCTCTTGAACCTCCTCTTTCATATGGTGCAATTTTGTAATGACCCATATTTTGGGATGTGAGGAGTTAGTCTCGATTTTGCCCTTTTGGGTGGAAATTGTTGGGTTTTAGGGAGTTTTCTTTCCACACACTTTGGCTAAATCATCTTGTATGTTGATAAGCAAGTAAGAGGCAAGGTTTGAGCCCAATAGGGAGTGCACGTGAAAATGGCTTTTCACGTGCAAGTGAGATTTTTGCATGGGAGCCTTCCTGATGTTGTTCCAAGGCTTGTGGTAAAATTTTAGAGCATTTGGAGGTGCCTGTGAGAAAGGCCTTTCTCACGTGCGGCCTCCACTACCCTTGTTTTGTTGTTCGATCCTCTTTTGCTAAAGGACCTTGGTGAAATTATGAGTGCTTTGTCCTGTGTGGTTGCAAAAAGGTTGTAGTCTGTCATCAAAACTACGTCGTTTTGATCTTGGGATTCATTTAATCAAAACTATGTCGTTTTGGGGTTTGAGTTGTCTATATAAAGAGGTGAAGGCTCCTTGTTTTAGGTTTAGGGTTCTCTTCACTGCCTGCAGCCGTCGCGAGAGAGAGAGAGAGAGAGAGAGAGAGAGAGAGGGAGAGAGAGAGAAGGAAGGAAAGCTTCGGTCATGGTTGCCGCGGTGGTGTTTCCGTGGCCGAACGGCGTTTGGCGTGGAGGCTAAGGCATGGAGGAATCTGTTGAGGTAGGGGTTGTCTTTCCTGGTCTGTTCTAGGGTTAGGCCCTGTGGATATTTTGTAAAGTTTCTATTGTTAATGCTATAATACTTATATATAAATTCATATAGGTGTGATCTCCTATATGAATGTTGGTCTTCAATGGTATTTTGGTGTGATTCGATGTTGGGTGGGCGGTGCATGTTAAATATTCGATAAAATGCCTGTGTGAATATGTTTGTGTGAATATGCCCAGTATGTGTTTGATAATATTCCAGGACGGCTAGAATTGTGAGTTGGTAAAGGTGTGTATGCCAAGTGTTTGTTTTTATGCCTGAGTGGTTGGGTTTGTACATTTGTGAATGTGTGCCTACCAAGTGTTTGGTTTTATGCCTGAGTGGTTATGTGTCTTGTGTTTTGTGAAACCCGGTGGTTGTGGAAGCCCGGGACTGTTCTTGGAACCCGGTGGGCTGTGGAAGCCCGGGATCTGCTCTTGGAAACCCGGTGGTTGTGGAAGCTCGGGACTACTCTTGGAGACTCGGTGGTGTGGAAGCCCGGGACTATTCATGTGCTAGCCTTGTGTGGCTGTTTGAAATATTTGTTCTTGCTGATGGCTTACTATTATATTTGTATCACGACACCGCACTTGTACACACGGCATGTAGATGCTTTAGGAGCATGGGATGGGTTGGGGAGACATGATCCCTAGCGAGCCGTGGTTACTCACCCCTCCTCTTGTGATGTGTTTTCTTTCAGGAACCCACAGGCGTTAGGTGGAATCCCGAGGTGGAAGACTATATTTGCTTTATCGTTTCTTTTCGATTATGTTATTTTATGGAAATTGATGTAACCCCTGAGGGAAGGCATTGTAAAAGGATTTGGAATGTAATAAAGACATGTGTGGTTGTGAACATTTATTATGGCTTGAAGATTAATAAAGATATTTAATTTACATCTTTGTGATTATCAGTGGTGAATGTATACGTTGACCTGCATGAATATTTGTTTTGTACATCCACCCCACCGCCCACCGGGTTGGGTGTAGGGGAGTCACGAACCGGTTTCCTCGGGTTGGAAATTCGGGGCGTGACAAATTTGGTCTTGAATGGATGTCTACTTCTATCTTCATTTAAGGTTAACAACAAGGATTGAGGCCGACACCACCGTGGTTGACAACAATGACAACACAATCAGCTATGCCAACTCTCAACAACTCACATTGGGAATAACAATACTTACCGCTTAACGTGCTTCATGCTACCGATATAAATATCAAATTTCATTTTCGAAGGATGCTTGCGTTTCCCGACTGAAGTTGTTTAAGCTAACATGATTAAAACTTATATGATTAACCTTCTTAGGATTTCATGATCTTGATTTTCACTCTCCACCACATGACAAATGCCGGTTCATTTAGATTGCTCTATTAACATGTATAGTTGAAGAAATGAAATGGGTTAGCTCGAATGCCTGGTGGATGTACATACAATGGCGGTTTGATCAGCTTCCAAGTGTAGTTTCTTAAAAGGATAGACAGCACTTTCTCTAAGCAGGAAATGTCAACCGAGAGGATCGCACGATCTACGGGGGAGAAAATGCTTCATTAATTAACTAAGTAATACCCCCGTATATGTCTCATGACCTCTTTCCTAGCTATCTATCCGAGGGGGAGTCTTTCACCGAGAGGATCGCATGATCTAAGGGGGAGCAAAAGCTTCATTTTTTTCTTTTGTAATGACCCCCTATTATGTCTCGGATGCTCTTTCCTCTAAACTTTCACTTTCGGATCGACTAGACATGCATTGTTGAATCGGACTTGTGACATGTTTGGATGTTTTTCTTTTCTCAACCGTGCATTTTAATTGGATAATCATCTGCTTGCTATTGACATGTGTTCGATTATCCATTTTCACTCATGAATCCTAATCTGGCCAAGTCATATAGAATTAATTAATCTTAGCTACCACTGTCAGGTATGAAGGATTCGCTATGTTGACCAAAATGAATTTATGTATTTATCATCTATCATATGCCTTTTCTTGATAAATTGATCATAATTCCTGTATATGTCTTATTACTATTCTTTCATATGCATAAGTTCTATTTCCTTTTAGTTCGGATTATGATGTTTTTATTTTGACCATTTGTTCCATATCAGGTCTAACCCAACCTTGTTAGTCTACTATTCCTTTAGTTTATTTTTCAAGCTACAGGTTCAGATTCTCTTTGCATTTCATTGCTCTATCTTGTTTGATGTCTCGGATTTGAAGTGTTGTGGTACTTTTTATTCCTTCGACATCAAGACAAGTAAAGGAATTACTCTTTATCAGCATTAAACTTCTACGGACGATCGATCGGTCATTCGGATGTTCTTTTTATGAATTATTCTACTCCGAATGAAAGTCATTTTAATTCCTCCTGATTCTTTGAATTCTCAACACGCGATAACCCAAGTAATCATATTACATCGCATATTTTTGAGGAGGGATAATGATGGTTCATTAAATACACATCTCGAGCCCGGCAATTGTCTTTTCAAAAATCCGGAAGTATGCATACAATTGTCATTTTTTGAGTGGTTAGCACGGCCGCCACGTCATCGGTTTATTTTACGGCGCTAGTACATCAAGTCTAATGACATCGGATAGTCAGGCGGATCACTGTTCTTCTCGCTTAAACCCGATACCCGCTTGCTTCCACCGGAAAGAGTCCTATTTAAAATGCACTATCAAGTGACGCACGAGGCTATCATTCCCAAATTCTCAAAACCCTAAATCCTCGTTGCTTCTTCCTTCTCCAAAGACTTCATTTCCTTTTCCTCAAATCCTACATATTACAATGGCAGCCCAAGCTCTCTATGGCATTGTTCCTGGCCACCTGGTAGACTAGTCCGGAATATCCGATCCTCTAGCCTGGCTCGAAGAGGTTCACCAGCTCCTTGATTCCAAAGCAACCTCCTCACCTTAGTCTCTACCCCGGCTGATCTTCTCATCTCCGACATCCTTGCCTTCTATCAGCATTTCAACTCCAGGTGATGAGTCCATCATCTTTATGGTCCGAGGGAAAACTATCAAGATCACACCTCGGGTGATCCGTGACGTCTTTGTCTTCCCGCTGGCAACAACTTCATGCCAAGCGCTCCTGCCATGGCTGCTTCCATGGGCTATACAAACAAGGTGAAGGAGTACAAGATGAAGTCTTTTCAGGGCCCCCATCGTCGTATGGCCACTATATCGAGCTGGTGCCCACTGGCTCGCTCCACGACTCTAGACTCTGTCCCATATGATCTGCTCTTGGCGATGTACGCGGTTTTTGAGTCACCGCCACTTGATCGGGGCGTTTTCCTATTCCGGGTGTTGTGGAATGGGCAACGGAATTCGTCTTTTGAACGGATTCTATCTCGGATTTTCCGATACCTTCACCCCGCGCACTTCCAGAACGAACGGTGATTCCCTTCCCAGCGAACTTTTACTTCCGACATCTTACCGTAAATGGAACCCTCACCGTTCGTCACCCACCAGTCTCCCGTGCTCTTGTTCTTGTGTCGAGCAGCAAGCTAGTTCCGTTGGTGACCCAATTGCGAGCTCGGGTCATGAAGTTTGCTCTACTCCTCGGTCCTTTCACTCCCGCATCAGGTCTGTTGCCACTCTGGCACGATCCCGCGTTCACCGCACGAGATTCGCGCTGACCCATCTACTGCTCGAGGCCCTCTCACTGCATTTCCATGAGGTTGTCCTCTCGGCTTCTCATGCTGCTGGTCCTGCTTCTCCTCCTACTACTGCTGCTACTTCGATGTCGCTACCGACGCTCCCGCACCCATCTCTCCGGTCAGCAGCCGTTGTCGTTGTTCTACCCGAAATCCCTATTTCTCATGCGGATGCTTCTCCAGCTCACTCTCCTGCCCCAAAGGACTACATCGACCATCTTTCCCCCCGACCTCCTTATCGACTAATAGCCGTGCTTTAGCCTCGCTCATACTACGGACATTCCCGAATCTACCCTCAGGGTGTATTACACTCAACACACCAAAACTCCAGGAGGATATGATCACGTGGAACCGTGCTCACGGCTTTTTGACGCTGTCCCTACTCCAGGCTACACTTCCTGCTGCTGCCTCGTCCGGACCTGCAGACGACGCATGGACTCCTATCCCTGCGGAGGTTGGTTTCTCCTATCCTGCGGATATTCCTACTATTAACCTCTCCGGTCATAGTGGATCTGATGCCCCTCCTACTACCGCGACAATGCACCACCACTATTCTCTCCGGCTGTCGCCGACTCCGCCCTCCGCACACCTGCTCCTCTTCATACGGGGGAGTCCTCTAAAGCTCCTTCCTTTGGCCTCGGGCGTGCCTCCTTTGCCACGATTCTGTCCGAAGCCGCCTTCTCTGCCCAACTCGATCGACTTGCGGAGGACAATCGTCTTCGGACCCAGGCCATTGCTGATCGTGTCAAGGCCATTGGCGCCGAGATTCTTTCAGCTCTCTCCTCCTCCTCTCTCTCCATGGATCGAAGCTCGAGATGATTGCCACATCTCTTCAGGGCCTGTCTACTTCCGTCACGGACTTAACCCAAGTCGTGACTCGTCCCTACCGCTCTCATTGATATGCCGAACCGGGGGAGAAGTTATCCGATCCTTCCACTTCTTCCTGGCGATGCTTTTTACAAACGGTGTGCCCTTGCTTTTCCTCCGGGCCTCCCGGTGCCTAAATGCAGCCGTTTCTCTGCGGCTAGACCAGCTCTCCCGATCTTGCTGCTCCTACTGCTGTTCCCTCCTGGCACTATCACCTTCCTCCCATCATACGCGGAGTTACATCCGGATGATGCCTGATGGGAGCATTCTTGCTGCTACAAAGGCCTATGCCTCCTCAATCGCCGAGCGGAGATGTGTGTCTATCTTGTCTCCCTTCGAACCTAACGACATTCGGACCTTGTTGTCTGAGGAGGGACAATTCTCCACCGATGACATCGATAACTACTCCCTGGCCATAAAGATGGAAATGAGATTGTTCCCCTCTTTACTCGAGGAAGGCCATGATTTTGATATTATACCTTGTTGGGTTGAGGACCGTTTCCTCCTGTGGACACCATTCTTACCTACATCAATGGTACAGTGAAAACAAGCAGACCTTGGAGAACTCTGTCTACCATCTTCATTCCTTACCGGGTCAACTCCCCACATTTCATGTTGAATGTACGTCGATCAAAGAGAAGTGAATCATGCTTATTGATTCTCATCAGGTTGTTAACCGTGAGATTAGAAAGAATCAAATGAGGAGCCTCGTTCGAACTTTGTATGATGCAATTAGACGAGTACTCTTTATGAAGATTTGGATTTACCTCCTCTTGGTCAAGATGAAGTACTTACGGGGACCATCCAGAACAAGAAGAATGTGCCTCAAGAGCCCGATGAAAACAATTTGTCGAGCCTTCGTCTTCTTCTTCCTGAAATCGGTTATTACATTTGATGACAACTGGAATAATATCATCAAATTCACTAATAAGCAAACGATGAAGCTACGAGAGCATGCAGCAAGAATGATCTTTAAATATAGTAAGCCATATGTACCATAAGTTTCATCTGTACTAAGGCTTAATGTATTCTTGCTGACATATTAAGTGGAAATGTTTTTTTTTTGTCTATCCTTAACTCTGTGTATTTCTTGCTGCCTAACCGGATCAGATTACAAAGGGTTTGGCATATCCATATTGGGGGAGATTGTTGGATCAAACCTAGAATTTGGATTATGCAGATCAAACCCTATGTAATTTGATTTAAGATGTTTCATGTTTATTCTAAGTCTGTGCAGAAGATAAAACTTTAATCCGGACCTGCTCTTGTAAGGACAAAGCTAAGGACAGGATACATAATACTGATCCGGATCATCGTGAGTGTCGTCATTCACTTGGTACATAACCAAGTTATCATCCGGAGTAAGGATCCTTCGTGCAGAGTAATCACTTGACAAAACGACCAAGGAACCCGCGTCTAACTTTTGACTAAACCATGTCAAGTGATGCGGAGCAAGATTCCGAGTCTACAACTCGCACGGAGTAAGGGAGACTTGTTGCGGAGAACGAATCGAAGTTGTCACTCCACCAGACCGAGAAAATAAAGACCCGGACCATGGAATCCGAGTCTATCATTGATGCGGAGTAAGGATAACCGTTGCGGAGTAAGGGAAACTAATGCGGAGTAAGGAATCCGAATCAAGCGCTGATGCGGAGTAAGCATTCGTACCTACTCGATGCGAGTAAGGAAGCACCGATACGAAATTAGTTATCCGAGTCCTTACTTCATGCTAAGTAAGGAAGCACTTGCACGGAACAAGGATTCCAGGACTATACCTATACGGAGTAAGCAACTACCGACACGGAGTAAGGATCCGAGCTTCCTAGATACGGAGTAAGGAACCTTACTACGGACTAAGAATCCGTTGCTTCATCTTTTCCAAGCCACATTTAATGTTCAGCTCGTTGTATCCCGATGTAAGACAAACACATTGAAGATCTAAACCGTCCTACACGTGGAACACTCGGAGATGTGGACACAATCTCAAATGCAATTGGAATCAAGCAAAGTAATTCAATACACTTATGCTTCCAACATTTCGAGCTTCACATCCGTAGCGGTTAAAGCGAAGTATAGAACTTAATGTCACACGGTGCTTGGGAAATACGGTTCCAAGAAAGATTCCCAGGAATGTCTATAAATACTAAACTGTGTATATTCATATAAAATGAGTGTAAGCTAATAGAGATTATCAACGCCGGTGTGTGTGATCGTAAAATTGAGTGCTATTGTAATCAGCTATAATTGCTGCTCATTTTTGTTGTAATTATCATCGAGATAATAAAACAAAATACTTCCACTATCCTGGTTATTTTCCGCACCGATATTACATCTTTTAACCAGATTGTGCTATACCTGTGTGAAGAAAGAGTTTCGATTAGAGCCTATTCACCCCCCTCTAGGCTCCTAGGGACCAACTAGCTTATTGCCTCCAGCAGGCTGTCCCGCACCTGGACCTTCATAAACGAGATGACTCATCGACCATCGCCCCGAGACGCACGCGTCGCTCTCCTCGGTAGCATTTTTACTACACGAAGTAAGGAATACTATCGTTAAAACGCATTCGAGATCTATTGAGCCTCACTACCACTACCCCATAAGTTCAATTATTACATGGCATTACGGACATTACACACATTCAATTCTCATTAAATCACAAGCACACGGCTCAATAACACAAGTACGTCTCCTTGTATCAAGTTATCACAAAAATCAGAGTTTGCACAATTAAAATGTATCTTTTTCCTTATCACTTACAGGTTTATCACAATTATCCAAAACAAATGCAACTAGTGCCCTAATGTCAATGCATGCAAATCCTACCACAGACTGGACTACCCCAAGTACACCTTAAAGGCTCAAAGAGGACCATGTTGATCAGGCATGTCCCTCTAGGCTCCTCCAAAGGACTCAAGATAACCAGATCCGCCCACTACCCTAGGCCAACTAGACCATGCTCCGATACCATATTGTCACGCCCGGATTTCCAACCCGAGGAAATTGGTTCGTGACTCCCCTTTACCCACTCAATGGGTAGGGGTTAGGATTAATTCCACACAGGACTTTACGCACATCCGCAATAAAACATTCACAAAGACAAAATCATATTATTAATTTCAAACCACAATAAATGTTTACAAACCAAACATCTTTATTACATTCAAAACCCTTTTTACAGTCCTTCCCCACTGGGACATTATTTTCTCCAAAATAACATAATTGAAAAGAAATAAAGTACGGTATTCCACCTTGGGTTTCCACCTAACGTTTGTAGGTTCCTGAAAGAAAACACATCACGGTAGGAGGGGTGAGCAACACAACCAAGTAGGGATCAAGTCTCCCAAATCCATCCCATGCTCCTAGCATTTACATGAAGTCGTGCTCAAGTGCGGTGTCATGGTAATATTATATAAACAGGTATAATCAACATTAAAAAACATGTCAATACAAACAAGCCACAATGGCAAGCATAACCACAGCCACGGCCACACAGGCTCCACATCCACGGCCATACAGGCTTCCATAACCATAGCCATACAGGCTCCACGGCTACACAGGCCCACGTCCACAGCCCACATAGGCTCACAATCCGCCACACAGGCTCCACAACTAGCCACACGGGCTCTCACAATCAGCCACACAGGCTCACAATCACCCTTACAAGCACAAGACACCGATAAGCATTTACATGACATCATCTAACACATGAAATCTATAATCATCACACATATCACAATTAACATATCCATATATTAAATTCACAACCAAAACTCTCCTGGAAACCCCAAAGTTTCTCCTCACGGCCCTACCGCAGAACTAATCCTAACGAATCTAACCACGAGACGAACAACGCAGATGCCCCAACGGCCCCAGGGTCCTCTGCCCCCGAGAACGAACCCGAAACCCCTCGACTCCGGACTCAACATCATATCCAAACAAATTATGCCATTGAAGGCCCATTCATATAGGAAGTCACACCTATATGGATTCACACACACACACACACACACACACACACACACACATATATATATATATATATATATATATATATATATGATAACAATCCATGATTCACCTACCACAGGGGCTAACCCCGGAATGGATACCAAGAAGAGACGAACCCCAACCTCAAGAAGATCCTCCTTGCTCGGCTCCCACGCTAGACGTTGTCCACCCACGCGAATCACCACAGGAGCGATCAGGAGATCCTCTCTCTCTCTCTCTCTCTCTCTCTGCGATGGCCGCAGCGACTAACAACAAAAACCCTAAACCTAAAACAAAGAGAGCTCCTCCTTATATAGACCTCACTTATCAAAATGACGTAGTTTTGATAAATGAAACATGCCACAACCTTCCCACATCTACATAGGACAAAATACCCATAAATTGAACATGGCCCTTTAAGAAAATATGATCAGCATAACAAAATGAAGAAGACGGTGCAAAAATATGGTTACACGTGACAAAGACCATTGTCACATGCAAGCTCCAAATGCCTTAGGATTTTGCCACAAGCTTTAGAACTAAGTCTAGAAGGCTGCCATGCAAAAACATTACCGCACGTGACAAGCCATTATCACGTGCATTGTCACATGCACCCTCTAAAAGTGCCCTCTTGGGCTCATCTCTTGCCACATGCTTGCTCATTAATAAACAAGACGTTCTAGCTAATGAGTGTGGGAATAAAACTCCCAAAAAAACCGACAATTTTCACCCAAAAGGCATAACCGTGACTAACTCCTCACATCCGAAAACACGGGTCATTACATGATGTACCTGGCTCTTCATTTATTTAAGCTTCGTCAGGAGAGAATAAAAAGTGAGGCGATGGTTGGCACCGCCTTGGAACCAAGTAAGTGGTCGCAAAAGTGATAAGTTGCATCATGCGGACACTTTCTCCGATACGAGCAACTTTATTGCTCTTTACCTTTTTGGAGGGAGTAATCTGGAGGCATATCCCTGAACTATCTTGCACACTTGAAAAACAAACAAAAATAAAGAGTATAAAGATAATAGAGAAGAAATTTTACCTAAATTGGGTTGCCTCCCAAAAGCGTTTCTTTAAGGTCATTAGCTAGACCTTGTCAAACTAAGCTCAACCATCGCATGGTAATCCTTCATCCTAGCAAAGATACACTTGAGTTGTCTCATAAACCACAACAATAGGATGAAGTACTTGCTGTATGCGACCGCTTGAACTCCTGGCTTAAGTGCGGTTTGGGATGCACCATCACGAACTTGGTATCTTCCTCTTTCTCATTATTATGATAGACAGGCATCACAAAATCCACAACCGCCACAAATATGTCAATTGTGATGTGTGGTTTCTCACTTGAACCTTCCACCTCAAGCACATCCTTCTCATTGATGAAAATTGATGATTCCCAAGTGGTTTCCACTTTCTTAAGAACAGGTAGCTTTAGGTCTTGACTAAGCTAGTAAAATCTTCAAGGGATATGTATTCATCATCATCATCATCCCAAATTATAGAAGGGTTAAGCTCAAATAATTTTTGCATTGGCATAGCTATGGTGGCTTGCCCTTTTGCTTTAAAAAGGTCTGAATTTGAATGTCTCTTCTTCTTGGAAAGTGTAGCGACCTTGTATTAGTGAATTGTTGGTTTGCCTAATTATCGTTTCCCAATGTGAGCTTTGACTATGTAGCTTGCTTACATCCTGGTATACTAACATCAATGGAAGTTGATCCAAGATCATAATAATAGGGCTGACCTTCATTGACAAAATTAACCTTAACCCATTGTAACAGTCGTCCTAATCCTTTGCAACAATCAGAGAGTTTGCAATCTAATGCGATTCATTATAATTTTCGAAGGAAAATCCATCTGCAACACTATAAATATCTCCCTTCATTACATCCTGGTTACTTTTCCTTAGTGTTTGCTACAACTGAACTTAGACTATCATTAAGTTCTAGTTTAGGCTGAAATAATTCCGTGGATGCCCATGTCTCTACTATATCAGTGCCATCATTGTCCAGGTGCTCCTCATCTGGAATCATGGAAGGAAGATCTTTAATTGAATGTCGTGATTCTAGAGATGCATTAACTTTCATTTCATCCTCAAAAATACCAAAATCACCTAAAATTACCTCCCCTTCTTGCAAAGCTCTCTCATTACATTCTAGTATTGTCTCCTCTTCCATATCTGAATCAAAAAAGAAATGATCATCTTCAAAAAGAAGCCTTTCTAAGATTGATTGTTCATTTTTAGCTTTTGACAATGGAGGTTCACAATGTGTCTTAACTGGTGGAGGGGTAATACGAGTGACCGCAACCAAAATAATCTGGTGGCAAAGCATTTACAAAATTTGCAAGTTCTTCAAGTCGCCTTGCCAATTCTTGCATATTCACCTTCAAATATTCCATTTGAGTCTCTATTTCTACAATAGAATTTTTAGTATTGCTACATCAAGCTCTTGTACCCTCTTCAAATCTACACAAGATATCATTCAAATCCTCATATAAATGCTCTTGTAGAGGGCACTCAACTATAGATTGGCTCTGGATTTACCAAAAATCATATTCACCTCCAAAAGAAACACCATCATACTTGTATAGGCTCTTGGTAAACATAATCGTTTATGGGAGGACTGGTATAGTCCCAAACATTGTATTGTGTCTGTTTTGTTTTATAGCTTGGAGCATAAACATGTGGGTCTACCAATTCATCTATAGACAACTTCATATCATCTTCAGACATTCTTTCCATTGGAGTGCTTGAATTTTTTTTAATATACCTACAAAACAAAAATAAAACAAGAACTAAGCGTAAACCCGAACAATAATAATAATAATAACCAACTAACAAAATTAAATACAATCAAATAGAAAAACAAGAAAAAGAAAATACACCACCAAAATAACCCATAACAAAATACAAAAAATGTAAAACACGATATATATGTATATATATTTAAACTCTAGATCAAGACTAAATTTTTTAGTGTTAGAGTTACCACGAATAAATTCACCGCATCCTCGGCAACGACGCCAATTTGACAAAGTGTTTAGTCGCCTCACGCTATCAAAATATAATTTATAATGTCCTAAGTCCTAACTACCTGTAGTGTGATAAGTTAAGGTCGATCTCACCGAGATGCACAAAGGAATCAATTACAACAAGCACTAAAATTTATAATCCTAGTTTTGTCTAGAGAAATCAAATTAATAATTAATAAATAAAATAAAATAAAATAAAATAATCAGAATAAAATAAAAACCTAAACTAAGATTAAAAGGGGAAATTTTGGAGAGTTAGAGATTTCATTTAGGGTTTAAGATTTCTTAGAATTAATTCACTTAAATTCATCCCTCAATTTATTTTTCTCAAATATTCAAAATTTATCATATCACATTATTCAATTCCCTTTAGTCCAGGTGAATTTACTAATTATGATTTGATCTCATTTGGTCTATGTGAATCAAATCCAAAAACCCGGTGACTCATTATGTCGTAAATTCATATAGGCTTGGTCCACTATATACCCATTTACCGTGGTAATAAAATCCATAGATAGTTTTCTAAACCACAACACATGAAGATTTTATTCAAATATTTAATCAAGCACATAGAATTCAGAACTTAAATTACACAATTCCAGAATAAAAGTAGTTTATGCATAAATATATAAAAACCTAACGTACAGGGTGTAAAATTGTCTAGTGGCATCCCACTCTTGAAGACCACACTCTTCTCTCATTTGTTGACGGCGTAAAATCTCCCACCGAATCACCCGCACGAACTAAGACTGTCACAATCCCTGATTCCGAATGGAGGATCCTCTCTAATATGGTGTTGCAGGTGAGCTATGGAGGATCCTCTCTCCTTCCCCAGGCCAAAAATTGCTCTAGGATTCCTCTACCGGTGCCTCCTTTTTCTCTAGGGTTTTTCCAACCTCCTAGAGGTTGATGCCTTCGACCATGCTTGATTTCGAGGTCGAACAAAAAGTTCTGATCAAAACAACGATCGAGCCGCTAACGACGGTCAAACGATAATTGACCTTCAAAATAACACTTTAGATTAGATCACAAATCACATTCTCTTACTCTATTCGTTGTTTCGAGAATTTATATATATATATATATATATATATTACATAAATTCACTTTCGGAGTATTTTTAAAAAATAAACTTAAAAATAAAAAATAAAATAAAAATATATTTTTTCGGTGATAAAATAGTTTCATTGTTTGGCATGAAAATAAAATTATTTTAAAATAAAAAAAATACGAGATTGCGATACCCTAAATTCAAAAATAATTTTCAATTTTTAATTTTTAAAATCCGAATCGCTTAATCGATCTAAACCTAAGAACATCCTTTGCTTTATCGCTTTAGTGGAAAAAGTCAAAAACCTATACGCCGCTCTCTCTTTTCCCACCTATGTCTTGTCCATGTGTCGGTGTCTTATTGGTTTAAAAAAGAGAAAACAAAAACAGAAAACAAAAAATCAGAGCCACATTTTTATCTCCATCCTTCGTCGTCTTCCCCTCTCTATCTCTCTCCCACGGCGTCTTCTTCCCCGCGTCACGCCCATACCGATCCGAGCCTAATCGCCCCACCCGAGCCAAGCGGTGGCCACACCTAACCACCCCCGCCGCTTCGATTCAAGCATAAACCCTAGAATCCGGCCTCTATATAAACCTTATGGATCAATGGATCGCGCGCGGGCTCTCCCCCTCTTTGGTGGAAATCGAAGACAAAAAAAAAACCCCGGACCATCTTCTTCTTCAAACCCTTTAGAGAGCCCCCACCGGCCACTATCACTTCCAAACCGGAATCCGAGCAACCGACGTTGCCACGTCAATCTGTCGACATCAATAGCGCCGGCCACCGCACCCATCGGCCGCCGTTCCAAGCTCCGCCGACCGCCACCACCGTCGTCACCGGTCACCCCTAATTGACCACCATCCCTCCTCATCCTCAAGTCCAAACCAGGACCGTCCTAATGATTTGCCGTAGCCCCTGCGTGTTTTCAAGGGACTGAAGAAGGAGAATAAAAGAAAGCGAGGAGCACGGAAAAGGGCGATCCAGGAGGTTACACTTGCCTGGCTAGTATCCGAGGAGAGCGGAAGAGGACACCACAACCTGCGCAATTGAATAAAGGAGCCACCTTTGAGGAGCACGGCGGCTGACCGGTCTTCAAGGACGACAGGGAGGAGACGTCGGCTTGAAAGTTTGAAGCGGAAGAGTGCTATTGAAAGATTTATTTTGGGTCTTGTTTGGTCGGTTTCCTTTCTTGTCGCTTCATTTATTTGATTGTTATTATGTGTGTGTTCCTGATTGCTTGCCTCTGTGAATGATTATTATGGGTCACATGCGGTTGCTTTTCTTGCTTGTCTCTGTTTACCTCGCCCGGCTTCTCATATTTTTAATTAATCTTTTTTTGTTTATTTTTGGTCGACGTCTTCTTGGTTGTTCTGTTGTTCGTGGATGGACATTCGACTATTCTAATTCCTTGAGTCTCCATCTGCCCTTTTTTAAGGCTGTTCCCAATGTCCGCATTTGCCCCAGGTCCGTGGGAATATGTCTCAAACAAAAAATTTTTTCCAAACAAAGAAACAATTTTCATGCGGATAGATCTATGTTAATCATGTGGTTGTATTGGGTTTCCTTCTCTTTTATCTTTTATGTTGCCTAGCTCTAACGGGTAAAAAAAAGGAAGAAAAGAAACAATTTTCATGAGGATAGATCTATGTTTTCAGGCTTCTTAGCTTCTCTTTTGATCACCAGGTTTCCAGAAAGCAAAATTTCATTGGGTTTTTGTCACGTGGTCACCGTTTGTTCCCGGCTTGGTTTTATTCCCTTTCACTAATTTGTTTGTTGTTCTCATTTAATTAGTTGCTTTTGAAGGGCGTCACTCGGCTTATGATCCGCTTTGCCTTAACCACCTTTTTTTATTAAATAAAAAAAAACAAAAAAAATGTCTTTGTTTATCCCATTATTTACCGTTTGGTCTGAACTCCTCGTCTTGATGATGGTCGATTGTTTCATCACTTTGTTAGCTGTTTTTAGTAGTTAAAAAATTGTATATGGATGTCCAAACTCCTCTCTACTTCTCTATTAGATGTGCTTGTCCTTGCTGTGTTATATTCTGCATTGTTGGGTCTTATTGTGTCTCGTTTGCTAACTACTTTTTTTTGGTCGGTTTTGTCATCTGTTGGTGGAGGTCTGTCTGTCTGTTTGTTTTTTTAGCAATCCCGTGGATTAAACTCCAATTTGTCATGTGGTTAGCATTTTTTTATTTTCATGTTTCATCTTCCCAAGTAGTTCTTTGAATTTTGTTTTGACTTATTTATTTTGCAATAGTTGTTGGCCTTAGGGAAGAATGTTAGTCTTGGGCCAATTGTAATTTTATATATGGGTTCATGACCCAATACCATGTAATGTTGTAAACCAACCGCATAGTGAAAAAGGGTGAGAAAACCAAAAAAAAAGGAAAAAAAAGTATAGAGTTTATTTTATTTGTGGATGCTACCATTACACAACACTTTTACTTTTGATGTTTTGCTTTAAATTTTTATTACTTTTCTCGAAATTATTTTTTTTTTCAAAATATTTCTAAAAAGTGTGCTTTTTGAAAGGAACAAAACAACTTTCTCAAAATAAAATTAAAATTTCTTAGTTCTTCAAAGAAAACAATGTGCCTTCCAAAAAAAAAAACCAAACACAAAAACCTTTTTAAGGAAAAAAAGGTTTCTTTAGCTTTCCTTTTTTTTTTTGTTTATCTTTTTTCAGCATTTGATTAACATTTAGTCGAAAAAATTTTATCCCTTAAGATCATTTCTCAAAGCAAGAATTAGGTTTTTTTTATCTTCATCAAGTTCAACTTATTTTTAGTAGGAGTTATTTGTTTTTAAGAAATTTTACCTTATTTTTTTTATTTTAACAAGACACTTTCAAATAAATTAGAATTGAACAACTTCTTAAAACTTTTTTGGCCACTTAACTCAATTGAGTTAATTTCAATAAAGAAAGGAAAAATATTGAAAAAAACAGAAAAACATACAAAAACAAAACAAAAAGTAAAAAGCAAAAAAAAAACAAAATTACAAGGATTTCCTTTAGAGGTTAGGTGTAAATTAGATTTAATTTTGACATTAACATCTAATTTAAAAAAAATAGAGATTTTTAGTTTTGGGAGATTTAATTTTGTCTTAGAATTTTTTAAGTAAGCGGTCAAAATAAATTAAGAACCTTTAACAATTAAGATAAGATCTGAAAGGGTGTTGTGAAAGTGTTAATTTTTTTTTTTACTTTTAACAAACTTTTGAGCTCATCTGTAATGACATAAATAATTTTTTTAGGTGATTAATCTAGCCCAAAAATGTTTGGTGGTGATTCTGGATTTTCATTACCATTTAGATGAAGGTTTGAGAGAAACTGTACTCCAAAAATAATTTTCTTTCTCGATGGAATACGATGATGACAACCTCTATATAAGAGTGTGGGTCTTCTTAGGTCATCCCTGCAAAATACCTATCTTGAGCACCTAAAATAAGGAAATAATTAACTGCACCAATAGAAAGAAAAAAAGAAAGACACAAGCCTCAATCACCTTATATCTACTAAACTATAATTTATCTCCTTTTGTTTTTTATGCCCTCTCTTTTCTTATTATATTGCTTTGAAGTATGTTATTTGAATACAAGGATGTGATATGTTCTAATTTTATGAAATTATCGAGTTGCACAAGGTAGACACGAGATAAGTTCTTTTTCTTTCTTTTAATTATATTTACCTTTTTTTGTTGTATAAGGAAAGTGATATGTTTGAGAAGAGAATAAATAAGCCAATTAAAGATAACAATGTCACGCCCCTAAATTTTGAAACCCATAGAATTAGGAACGCAACTCCCCCCACGCCCACTCCAGGAGTCGTGGGATTGATGATTGGTCCAAACCTGATCCAAACTTGTACAATACTACAACGGGGGTAGAATTGTTGCCGGTTGCAATAAATCCAGAATTTAATAAATGGGCATAACCATGCAATCAATCTACATAAATGTCTAATACACCAAACGACTCACAAACCAGTTCCACCAAAAGGTACGTACAACCGTCACGGTCCCTAGTCCGGAAAATGAATAAGTAAATAATAAAAAGTAGACAAAATCTAACGAAGAAATCCTACCCGAAAATGTCTCGACTTGCTCCGCTATGGCTCCAAAGACTACTCCCTACAACCTTGTAGGAAATGGAAATAAAGTAGGGTGAGCATGAATGCCCAATAGATGATCTCCAACTCTACACTCCCGTCACATAAATTCCTAAGTCTATATGATCGGTGCATGCTTGGGCCAAGTGCAGTGTCACGTTCTATTGCCAAGAAATTTCATTAAAATCACAGATAAGACATCACATCACATTTTAATCATTAATGGTTCACCAGTAACCCTACCATTTACGGAATTCCCGCTACCAACTCCAAGAATTCAACTCACTACCAGGATAGCTATATGTGGGACCCGCAGTGTCCCTAACGACAACCTGCCACATATGGGACCTGAGTTAACTAGCCACATAGGGGACCTACGGCCTCTTGCCAGCCCTATGTGAGACCCATGGTTAAACCAACTAGCTCGACCACTATTTCCACATATAAACAACAATAGAATATTTCAACAATCAAAATTCAATATAATAGCCTCACTAAATATTCAATTCATCAATCTAGCACTAACCACAAATAATATATATAAGTATATGTACATATATAAACACTCATCAAATATCCAACACCTTAGATATCAATTAAGTAATATTAAGCTACGTGTAACATTTAAATGCCGAATTACTAACTAAACCAGTGTCAAGCCCGAATAACATATCACAAATGATGATTATATATATATTATATATATATATATATATATATATATATATATATATATATTCTTCAAACTATTAATGACGAATTACTAACATCAAGCTTTCATTTATTAGTTTACTTTACCCCTTTTTTTCCTTTATTTATCCATTAGTAGTTAGCCCCCCCTTTTTTTTTTCCTATACCTAAATGGGCAAGGACCGGCCCAATTGGACTGGCCCAAATACACACCAGCCCGTTAGGGCTGGTTGACTGCGGGCGGCAAGACGCCGCCCCCACACCCTTTCCCTCCACGCCAAGACCGGCACACGCAGAGGCGGCGCACGGGCGCGGCTCCGATGCCGCCACCCCCTTTCTTCGGAATCGCGCGGGCGCACGGAAACGTTCCACGGGGTGGCCTAGATGCCACCACCCCTCCTTCTCTCTTTGCCTTCTCGTGGCGCGCCGTAGCTCCACCTGGGCGGCACCGATGCCGCCGTTCCTCACCTCCTCCTCGTCTGCGCGGCGAGCACAGGGGCTACACACGGTTCACGGAACGTGCGAGGCTGATCCACGGGGTAGCATATGCCGTCGTCCTTCCCATCCCTCTCCTTTCCGCAGGGTCGTTCCACCACCATGCACGACGACCAAAACGGATATATGTATATATTTATATATAAATCTATATTTACATGTAAAAGAATTTACCTACACAAATTCTACAACCGTGATCATGCAACAAGTTAATCAAAGATCGAGAATCACCTACCTGATTCAAACTCGGAAGGTCAAGAACAAGGTGGCTTCAATTCACCGCTCTCTCCAACCGCATTCCGTGCACGCACAAAGAGTGTAGGGTTTTATCCTAGTTCCCCTCTATTTATACTTATATGTGTTAATTGATTTATAATAATAATAATAATAATAATAATAATAATAACAATAATAATTACAAAAATAATAATTTAATTAATAATAATAATTATAAGAATTAATAATAATAATTCACCATAGTAAATAATAATGATAATCCAATTAATATTTATAGTCTAAATATTAAAATATCTACGGTAACGATCAAGATCCCATAATAAAATTCTCAACCATAATCCTCATAATTATAGGAATAACTCAAAATATGAAAATAATAATAATTAATAATAATGCATACCAATAAATTTCAGGATAGTGAAATAATATTAATAATAACTCAACGCTCACGATAAAGTCACGTTGTCGAAGAAATATGCCAAACCCTATTCGGGCCTAACTCCCAACCTCACACAGTACGGGCCTTTACAAACAAGAAGGAAGATAGAGTACATACAAATAGGAAAAAAAGGAAGAAGCAATTAAAAGTTATATGTTAGAGGAGATAATAAACTCAATATCTCTTACTTTTTTTTCAACACCTGAAAAAAGGTTTTTATGTCATTATCTTTTAATTTCATCATATATTTTATTTTTCTAATAAAAGAAAATATGGAAAAGTACGTTTCTTTTTATTTTTACAAAAACTATAAATGAGCAAGTGTAAAAGTCAGGACGCTTCCAAAGATTTAAAAAAACATTTGTTTCCTTTTATTTTTCTTGACAAGCATATAAACCATAAATTGTCAAGGCAAGAAAACAAAATTGGCAATAATGGAGTATGATATTCTGTTGTTGGATAGCAACACTAGGTTTTCTTTATGGCAGGTTAAGATGCAGGCTATTTTTGCACATATGGATCTTGATGATGCGCTTTTAGGGTTTGACAAGATGCTCTCTTCATGGCCGATCGAAGATAAACAACGTAAAGATCATAAGGCTTTATCCCAAATACATCTACATTTATCTAATCAGATTTTACAGGATGTGTTGCGTGGAGAAAACCGTTCTTGCTCTATGGTTGAAGTTAGAGCAACTTTGTATGACGAAGAGTTTGACCAATAAGTTGCACTTGAAGCAACGATTATATTCTCATCGTTTAACGAAGGTATATCTCTTGAAGATCATTTAGTCGTATTTAAAGAAATTATTTCGATTTAGAATAAATGAAAGTTAAATATGATGAAGAGGATTTGACGTTAATATTATTATGTTCATTGTCGTCTTCATATTCAACTTTTAGAGATACTATTTTGTATAGTTGTGACACACTCACTATTGATGGGGTTTATGAGGCTTTATTTTCATATGAGAAGATAAAGCAGATTATTGGTGGTTCTAGCTCTAAGTCATAGGCAGAAGGTCTCATTGTTCGTGGGAGGTCACGAGAATGCAATCCTAATTTTGGTGGTAATATAAAGTGAAGATCAACATCTACAAATAGAGATAATAAATTTTGCAGGTATTACAAGAAGAAAGGTTATATTATTTTTGAGTGTTACAAGTTGCGAAGAGAAATAAAAGAACTGGAAAATAATCAGAGAAATCTGGTGAGGTTGATATGGTGGAGACTTACAGTGATGGAGAGATCCTTGTAGTTTCCGATTCTGACCACAAGGCACATGAGGAGTGGATCCTTGATTCTGGTTGCACATTTCATATGTGTCTCAATCGGGACTAGTTTTCAACATTTGAAACTATGTCCTCAAAATCTTGTTGTTATGTGGAACAAAGTCCTTACAAAGTTATCGGCATTGGTACAGTCATAATTAAAATTCATGATAGTGTGGTTAAAACACTTGGAGATGTGAGATCCAGGAATTGAAGAGAAATCTGATTTCATTGAGTACTCTTGATTCTAAAGGGTACAAGTTTACCGGTGAAGGTGGAGTGATCAAGATCAGCAAGGGTTCTCTTGTGGTGATGAAAGGTCACAAAAGAGGTGGGTAGTTATACATTGTACAGGGTTCTAAACTTTCGGGAGCCGTTGCTATTGTAGCTTCTTTTTTCATGTATGATTATGATATTTCTAAATTATGGCATATGTGCCTAGGGCATATGAGTCGGCATGAAATGACCGAATTGAGTAGAAGAGGACTTATTACAGGGCAAAGTATCAAAAATATTCAATTTTGTGAGCATTGTATTTATGATAAACAAAAGAGAGTCCAGTTTACTAAAGGCATTTACAAAACCAAAGGAACTCTAGATTATATTCATTCTTATCTTTGGGGGCCACCAATAGTGGCTTCTAAAGGTAGTGTCGTTTATATGCTTACTATTATTGATGATTTCTCTAGGATGCTCGAACATTCTTCTTGAAGCGAAGAGTAATGCATTCTCTACTTTCAAGGACCGGAAGATTATGATTGAAAAGCAAACAGGGAAGCGGGTGAGGAAGCTTCACATGGACAATGGTTTAGAGTTATGCTCCAATGAGTTTAATACCTTTCGTAAGTCGAAGGAATTGTGCGTCACTTGACAGTTCCTCATACTCCGTAGCAAAATGGAGTTACAGAGCATATGAACAGAACCATCATGGAAAGAGTCCGATGCATGCTATCACATGCAAAGTTACCACGGTCTTTTTTGGGTGAGCGACTACTACAACTTGTTTTCTCATTAATGTCATGCCCCGAATTTCCGACCCAGGAAACCGGTTAGTGAATCCCCATGCCCGCACTTGAAGGGACAAGGGATTGGTGATAACGTCGGGAAAGGGACCTTAGCACTAGTGTTGTCCCTAATCCATACCACACATATAGCACACGAAGACGTAAATATTATTTCAATCCACAGTACAAACACACATACATACATGTTTTCCCCCCTTGGGGTTACAATCATAATTTTTTTCACAATCAACAAAACAAACAAATACACACAAGGTCTTCACTTCTAGTGAACCTCCTGGCTCTTGTAAGTACTTAAAACAAATAAAGACAGACACAACAGAAGGGGTGAGCAATCACAGCTCAGTAGGGATCATGTATCCCCGACCCATCCCAACTCATAAACTAGTGTAAGCATGTCCTCATGTAATGCTACATATATATCACCAACTCAATTATAAAATCACACATTCACATATAAAGCAAACCTTCCTGGTCACACAAATATTTCCTTAGGAATGGTATTGCCTCTCATGCACCATAGTGTATCTCGGCCTCGGTATTGTCTCTCAAACATAGGAACCTCTTAGGCTCTATATAAATCTTGCCTCATAGGCCCTCAACAGTAGCCTCTTAGGCTCATCAAGATAGCCTCACAGGCCCAACACTCATCCGATAACACTATTCCAAAACACTGTTCACTAGCCCAGAAAAACATTGTTCACTAGTCCGGAAAAACGATGTTCACTTAGTCCGGAAAAACATTGTTCACTATCGTTTTTGTCAATTTTCTTAGCTAGAACGGCAACCCAAAGCAACCCCAAACACTCATAAACACATTTATTTCGATATACACCCTAATACACGTCTTAAACAACTCTAAATTTCATGTAATCAATAGAAATATGCATTTAAATCACAATATTCAACCCAAAATTGGGTTTTCCCCAAATCTTAGGGTTCACCCCCAAATTTCATGATTTTACCCAAGTTAAGCATGCTAAGCCTACTATGAATCATATAGAGAGTTAGAATCACCTACCTAAAATGATTCTTCATGATCTACGAGCTCTAATCGCCCCAAATCACCAAGGTCGAAGCTCCTCCTCCAAGCTCTCACCTTTTCTCTCTCTCTCTCTCTCTCTCTCTCTCTCTCTCTCTCTCTCTCTCTCTCTCTCTTGCTTAAGTACGTACACACCAAGAAAAATAAAGGATAAGGCAGTTTCTTCATTATTTATACTGCCGCCAATAATTGGCCTCCCAAAGAATAATTGACCTTCAAGGTCATGAACTCCAAATTGAGTCAAATTATTGTCAAAACGCTCGAAATGACGAGCACAACACTATTTTGAGATTATCACACTCAAATGACTACTTAAAAGCAAAGTCAACTAATAACCCCTGGGAAAGTCAAAAAATCGGGCCACTCGGGGCCCCGACTCGGAATTAGGCCCAAGTCCTGTCAAAATGCTCACATCGACGGCTACATTCTTGTCCAGATAGTTACATTCCCATAGAATAACTATCTCTCAAAACTACCTAAATACGAGTCTTGACATCCTCCCCCCTTTAAAGATTTTTCGTCCCCGAAAAGAAATGTAGGCGTCAAACAACAACACAAAGTCACACTCAAACTCAACAAATCCATTGAAAAATCCAAATGCAAAGTCCCCACATAACATCAAAACTAACAAACATGCCACCCACATGTCACCCATCGCATAGCTCGGCTCATGTCACGCCCGAATTTCCAACCCGAGGAAACCAATTTGTGCCTCCCCTTTACCCACCCGATGGGCAAGGGGTTGGGTATCACGCCCCAAATTTCCAACCCGAGGAAACCGGTTCGTGACTCCCCCCTTTACCCACACAGTGGAGAAGGGGGTAGGATACACTACTCCCACACAGGGCATCATACACTACACAAGCTGATATTCAGAAAGACAAAATCATAAATTTCTTAAATTCAAAATAGGATAAACATTTACAAATCCACATGCCTTTATTACAATAAAACCCACTTTACAATATCTCCCCACCTGGGGTACAAAGCCTCTCAAAATTAATAATACAAATAACATTAATCAAAACCACAAACAGAATCGTTGTCCACCTTGGTGTTTCCACCTAACGCCCGTAGGTCCCTCAGAAAAACAGAACACGGTAGGAGGGGTGAGCAACCACGGCTCAAGTAGGGATCAAGTCTCCCCAACCCATCTCATGCACCTAACCACTACATGAGAACGTGTACTAGTGCGGTGTCGTGGCAGTAGTAAAGCACACCATTCAAATGGGCGCAACCACAGCCCCAGCCCCGCTGGCTCCACCACCTCACAGCTACCAATATCACGGCCTTCCAGGTGTTGGACCCCATTTTGACCGGGCCAGATCACAACCAAAGAAATCCAAAAATAAGAGTCATTTCTGAGGGATCTCAAAATGTCCCAAGGTCAACACCAAATGATAGAGGACGAAATTTGGAAACCAATGCACTTGACCGTGCCCGAATCCGATTTAAAACGAAGAAGTTATGACTAAAATAGCTTTCGGCATGGAAAGTCAAACTTGTGAAAGGACGGTCAAACGCCCTCGGTCAAATTGACCGAAAATATGATTGCAGAAATCTCCCAGAAGCTGTTCAGGCGAATTCACGGTCGTAGCCTCGAAGCTCGCAGCACTCACAAACTCAAAGTTCGCAGACTCGCAAGACACCCTGGCCCCGAAGACTCAGAGCGGGCAGCCTCGCAGACTCGCAAGACTCGCGATCGAAGCCTCGCAAGACTCACGGTCGAAGCCTCGTAGCTCGGCTTGCCTCATAGTCCAGCTCAGCCTCGTAGCGCAACCTTGCCTCAAAGCTCGGTAGACTCGTAGCCTCGTAGCCAAGCCCGCACTCGTAGCACTCACACTCGAAGCTCGCGGCCTCGCAGTGCTCACACTCGCAGCCTCGGAGCTCACGGCCTCGCAGTACTCACACTCGTAGCCTCGTAGCGCTCAGCCCCGAAGACTCGTAGCAGGCAGCCTTGCAGACTCGCAGCGCTCGCAGTCAAAGCCTCGCAACACTCACAGTCTAAGCCTCGTAGCTCAGCCTGCCTTGTAGTCCGGCTCAGCCTCGTAGCGCAACCTTGCCTCGAAGCTCAGCAGACTCGTAGCCTCGTAGCCAAGCCTGCACTCGCAGCACTCACACTCGAAGCTCGCAGCCTCGCAGTGCTCATACTCGTAGCCTCGAAGCTCGCAGCCTCGCAGTGCTCACACTCGTAGCCTCGAAGCTCGCAGCCTCGCAGACACGGACCCACGGTCGGCCTCGAAGCCCCGCGATCGGCCTCGAAGACTCGTAGCGGGCGGTCTCGAAGACCCGCGGCACTCGAAAGTCGTAGTCTCGGAGCTTGCGGACTCGCGATCCAGCTCATCCTCGTAGACTCGCAGCCCTCGCAATCCAGCTCCGCTTTGAAGCCTCGCAGCCTCGTAGTCAAAGCCTCGCGGTTACGGCCTCGCAGCTCCGCGTCGACGCTTCGCAGCCTAACTCATCCTCAAAGCACGCAGCACCCGCAGCTCGAAGCCTCGCAGACTCGTAGCCTCGAAGCTCGCAGCCTCGTAGCACTCACACCTGAAGCCTCGTAGTTCGCTTACCCTCGTAGCCTCGTACTCACAGACACCGCCTCGTAGCATCGTAGTCTCAACCTTCGACCCTACACCGGCTACGACCTTCGACCCTTCGAGGCAACCTCTAGCTACGACCTTCGAAGCACCTTCGGCTACGACCTCCGACCTTCGTGGCGGCTTCCGCTACAACCCTGCGACCTTCGAGCATCCTCCAAGCCTTCAACCCCGCAAGACGACCTTCGATCCTTCGAGGCAAGCTACGGTCTTCGACCCTGCAAAACGGCCTATGACCTTCGACCCTCCGAGGCAAGGCTACAGTGTCGAAACCCTTCAGGGCAACCTTCGGTGACCTTCAAGTCTTCGAAGCGACCTTCGGCTACGACCTTCGATCTTCGAAACAACCCTCACTTGCAACCTCCGATCCTTCAAAGCAACCTCCGGCCTTCGACGCCGCAAGGCACCTCGGTCTTCGCCCCGCACCGGCCTACGACCTTCGACCCCACGAGGCCACCATGGGACCTTCGACTCGTAGGCTTCGGTTGGAGGCTCCAAAGTGGCGCCGTTTCACCCCTCCTTTAAGTGAACAATAAAGCGAGCGCCGTGTCTCTCGAATTAATTCTAACGGCTCGAACACATGTTTAATGTCCGGGGACTCGTTTCAACCTCGTAAAAGCACCTGTCGTTCTTGAAACTCGTCGTCAACACATGGGAACTCCAAAAATCACACCATTTACTTCTCTAAGTTCCCAAAAAGCCGTCTGTCCCCTCCAAGACCTCTATAAATAGTCGTTTGCTCCATCAAAACAGGGGGATCCGGGTTCGAGAGGCCACACAGATAGCAAAAAAGAATTGAAGAGAAATTCAAGAATTCGGTAGACTTACCTGGCCGGAACCGAAGAAGACGTCTTCCACCACCCTTGCTGGATTTTTGACTCCTTTCCTCAAGCATTCAAAGAAGAGGAAAGCTAGCAGAACATCAACCTTGATTTCCAGGTTTTATTCCCCTCTTCTCTTACATTCTCATCATAAACCATACCAATCTCACCTTCTTTTATTCAAAACTAAAAAATGTTTTCAAAGGCCCGGTGGCCGTGGGATTGAGCTTTCATGCTCATATCCTTGCCACTTGGCCGACATTGGGTCCGATAGTGAATATGAGCTTCATAGTATGCTCTTCACGACATCAGACCCTACTTCTTCGTTTTTAAGATAAAACCCCAAATTCTTTTAAATAAACCCAGGCTTTTGTGGCCGTGAGATTAAGTCCTATTGCTTATATCTTCACCACCTGGCCAACATCAATCGTGGTAATGAATCCGAGCTCCACGCTGTGCTCTTCATGCTACGGGTTTTCTTTCTGTTTTCCTCGATAAAACAAAAGAATAACATTCTTTTTTAAATAAACTAACCATAATTTTTACAATGAGATAAAAGGAAAGAAAGGGAAATTAAAATAAGCAAGCACCCATAGACAAAGACTAGGTACCACTTGGGTGTTGTGGGGGTGCAAGAGCCTATTCTTCCTTCCCCCACACGTAACCGACTCCCGAACCTTTTCTCTGGAACCGTAGACCCTCCTAGGTGGCCAAACACACCTTCATCTTTGTTTGGTGGCGACCTGTTTCTTCTATCTCTCTTTTTGGATTTGTGTGAGCTATGGCAATGGTGGCTCAATGACCAAATCTCCATCCAAAGGAGTAATCTCAAGCCGATCCACGAGCCCGGACGACACCGGGTGATGACACTGGCGACTCGCTGGGGACTTTGAGAGAGTCTAGCCATGGTCTTTTGTTTTTGGAGTGCTTGCTTGTTTATTTCCCTTTCTATCTTCTTCATTTTTTGTATAAACTGCATTGCTTGTGCATACATGTATTTCTCTCTCCCTCGAACCCTATACCCGGGTTTTCTACTTTTACCTAGGATTATAGCGAGGTTCAATAAGGATGCCCCATGGGTTCTATCTCACGTAAGGTGCCTGAACTCCTCACCCAAGCAGGGTCCTTTTGAAGGGCCCCCTCCGTCAATGCCTCTAGGGGTACGGAGCTTCTCTCAGGAGATAGTTTGGGAACCAACGAATAAGATAGGTGTATATGTAGATGCCCATCAAGGGTTTTTTGACCTTCATGTGTGTGCTTTAACGTTGTTATGACCGTGTTTGCACCTTGTTTGCTAACTCATGCACTTTTATCACATTTTGCTTTAATTTACCCTAACCCTCACCCATTTTGCTTGATGCATATCATGACATCCCATGTATACATAAAGGAACATGGCAAGTTTTGGGAACCTTTTGAGGGGCGCCAGGGACCCCGAGGACGTGGAAGAAGTGGAGCGCGCCTCAATTCGGATCCAGCAAGTTTTAGGAGACTTCTCACCGAAGACGTACTCGTGGCCGATCAGATCGTCATGGACACTTGGATCGAACTCCCCAAAGACCTCCAAGCTACATGGAGTGAATGGCCTAACACGAGACGCATAGCTTACACCCAACGGTTTGGTGATCTCCTTGCTCCTGCCACAACTCCCTGTTGATGAAAATATGATCAAGGCAACGATCCACTTGGGACCTAAGACGAAGGTGCTTCACCTTTAATGACATTGACTTAGTGCCAACTTTGGAGGAATATCGAAGAATCCTCCGCATCCCCTTTGAAGAAGACGACATAGTTTTCCAACCTAACCCACGGAAGTCTTGCGGACGGGGGTTAGCACATTTCATGGGTTTCAAATGCTTGGGCAAAGACAAAAAGATCATCGACCCCATCATCAAAGCGGACGGCAAAGAAATCATCCCATGGGAGTTTATCGAAGCCGGCTAGAAGGTGCAAGCGAGGACAAGACCCATTCACTCATCACCCTTGCTATCTACGGGTTGGTGGTCTTTCCACGGGTGACCGGTTACATTGACGGGACCGTTTTCGAGCTAGTGGCACAAGAGACCGGTGGTGCTGACCCTATTCCGGCCATACTCGCCGAAACCATCAGATCTCTATCATTTATCCGGACTACAGGAAGGGGTCGCTTCATGGGATGCCTCCCTCTCTTGTGCACATGGCTCAAAAGCCATCTACACCGTGTTACCCCGCGATTCAGGGCTGTTTACTCATGGCCCCCTACCGTCATACTAGACATTCTAAGAAGTTCGTGGCTCTTACCCAATAATCTCAATCAATGGAGAAGGCTGCTGAATCGCCTGAGTGAAGCAAATGTTGTCTGGATGGCACCCTGGATGCCAAGAGAACATATGACCTATAGCTGCGGAAGGTACAACTGGGTCCCACTCCTTGGACCATGGGGCGGGACTGCCTATGCCCCTCTTCAAGTGGCAAGACACTGGGAAATAACCAAATTGTCCTAGTTCTCTACGGAATAGAAAGATGTGATATTAACCATGGCAGGAAGAAGGGTGAGTCGGTCGCCGATCGGATGTTCAACGCCGCGTTACAACCTAGGAAGATCGGTTTCCTTTCTTATTACCCCGACATTGTTCCATCCTATGTGTTTTGGCGGGAGAAACTAGAGGCGGAGCACCTCCCTGCAACAACAAGAACTTGTCGGTACTCTTCGACCACGGAGATAATAACGGTGTATGGGTTCGAGAAAGGAGAGTCTAGTAAAGCATCAAGCTCATCAAGGAAATGAGGACACTAAGTAGGGTCACCCCTCCGAAGGAACCCAAAGCTTGTCTTGCATCACATAGTTGCATTTATATTTGAATAATTCGTTCATGTACGGTTTTGTCCTATTTACATCAACAAAATCTGTTCTTGTCTGTTTCCCATCTCATATGCATAAGCCTTAACATTCATTATAGGAAGCATGGCAATCTTTGATCATTTCCTAGCTAACTCCAAAGACAAGGAAGACATGACAGAGGTCGCACATGCAGGCATTGGCAATTCAATAACACTTTGGAGACTTTTCAAGAGAAAATGGCGAGCAAACCAGACCGGCCCCGAAGTCCGGATGCGTGTCCAAATGGCCCACAGAGAGGAACTTGACGATATATGGGCACGATGGCCTTTCCACATACAGGCTGCCTACATTAAAAAAATACGGGGACTTGTTACATCTAACGCGAGTACCTATCAACGAGCCTATGTTAAGAGCGGCCGCACATTTCTGGGATCCCAGGCGGAGGTGTTTCGCTTTTAATGAACAGGATTTGACTCCTACCGTGGAGGAGTATCAAGCCCTTTTGGGACGACCAATCAACGGAGGCTCGGAAGTCTTTCTACCAACCATACAAGTTTCTTGCCTACGGACGCTATCATAGTTCTTGGGAATGACGGAAGATGAGGCAGCCCAGATCGTGCACCGCAGGGGTGGACTCGAGGTCATCCCATGGCCCGTGATCCGAGACAAAATATCTCGAGCATCGGGCATGGAACTCTACTCTTTATTCACACTAGCCATGTATGGATTAATTGTATTTCCTAAATTCTTGGGTTACATTGACGGAGTTGTATGCGAACTTGTGATACAAACATTAGGAGGGACCGATCCCGTTCCGCAATCCTTGCCGAGACAGTTAGATCACTATCACACGTACGGATCTCGGGACAAGGTCATTTCAAAGGATGTCTTCCACTCCTCTACGCGTGGTTGAAAAGTCACTTCCCATGCAAGGACGCCCAACTCGAAGAGGTGGCGGTATTTCCACATAGCGCATTACCCGAATTCATTCTAAAAGAATGGGAATTACCTGAAATAGAAGAGGATTGGATCAATGAGCTGCAAACCTTAACTGATGATCAAGTTGTATGGAATGCTTCATGGATGCCCAAAGTCGACATAGTTTACGATTGCAGACCATATAATTGGGTCCCATTACTCGGTCCATGGGGAGCTACCGCATACGCCCTCTCTCCAGCGGAAGACAACTCAGGGGTCATCGGATCATTCCTATGCTACATGAAATGGAAACCTTTGACTTCACATACACCGGTTTAGAGGCTCGAAGCAAGGCCTTCCGGGGGTATCTAGCCTGGCGGACACCTCGAAAGTCAGCGGTAGTTCTTACTACCCTGAAGTTCATCCTTCATTCCCTCCATGGCGGCAATAGTATATTGCTTATGCGGAAGCCCACCAAGATCCAAGACTGCTGCTCCTTCAAAAGGAAAATGAACTCAAGAACTTGCAACGAGAAAATTCAAGAGCAAGAAGTGACCATCGGAAAGCTAGGCGAAAGCATCCACCAATTGGAAGAGTGGTTCGGAATTAGAAATTAGTTTGAGATGATCAAGGCTTGTTCCAATTCATGTAGTAGCATATGCATTAAGGCTATCCTTGTTGTACTCTAGTCCTCTTTCTACCGATAATGTACTCGATTCCAAATCAATAAAATGTTTTTTCTATTTCAATCATTGGCCATTCATTGCATGCACTCATTACATACATTCTTGCATTCATGATAAAAGCAAAATTCAAAAAAGAGAAAAGCTTAACGGATCAACATTTCCAGATCAAACAAGATTGGACACTCTTATAATTTGAGATCAACCCGTAATCAAGCACCTGAAGCTATATCGGACCAAGGCTTGGGAGACCATACGGAGGACCGGCTTTCAAGGCTCGAACAAGCTCAGCAGGAGATGGGGAGCGATCTCCATGCAGTTCGGTTCCGATTAAAAACCATGATGGACCTATTGACCAAAGTGACAACCGCAAGGGAATCAGCCCCAGCAGGAGGGGTGGCTAATCAGGGACAAACGCAGAACCCACCACAAGAGTTTGCACAAGTTCAAGCAGATTCCCGGACTTACGTGGTTCCGGGAAGTTCCCGTGAAGTTCCGACTACGCTGCCAAATGTAGGAACACCAATCTCAGAAAACCCCATGGAAGCAAGAGATTTACCTGCTCCCGAGGAAACCAACCGACAACCAAGCTGGAAGCAAATAGAAGCAAGGTTAAAGGCTGTTGAAGGGGCAGAAAGTTATGGGACAACTAATGCCTATGATTTATGCTTGGTACCTGGAGTAGTGCTACCTCCAAAATTCAAAATGCCGGATTTCGAAAAATTCAATGGTACCCAATGCCCAAAGACCCATTTGACGATGTATTGTCGCAAGTTGGCCGCACATACCAATAATGACAAACTACTAATACACTGCTTCCAAGAAAGCTTAACTGGCGGGCCATTACGATGGTACATTCAGTTAGAAGGCAGTCGTATCCGTACTTGGAATGACTTGGCCACAGCCTTCTTAGCGCAATACAAACATGTGACAGAACTAGCACTAGACAGTTGGCGTTGCAGTCATTCGAAAAAGCCGACAAAGAAAGTTTCAAGACCTACGCTCGAAGATGGAGAGAAGCGGCTATGGACGTTCAACCCCCACTAACCGAACGAGAACTCACCACCCTTTTCATCGGTACACTAAGGGGTGTTTACTATGAAAAACTAGTTGGGAATGTATCAAACAGTTTCGCCGACTTAGTTGCCTCAGGAGAGAGAATTGAGGCCGGCATCGGGGAAGGCAGGCTTGGTGGGAATAAAACCAAGACTCCTAGAAGGCCCACGCCACCCAATCGCAAGAAAGAAGAAGAAGCACAAGCGGTCCGGCAACCTAAGCTCGACTTCACCTCTTTTGGGGCACAATCGGGACAAGTGTATCATGCCAGGATATTATGGCGGGCAGCCCATGGCGTCCTATGTGACATCAGCCCCGCCACCACAATTCCATCAATATCATCCACAAGGAGGAAGCTTGTACACGCCTTAGCCGAGCCAACCTCGGCTAGCCCAGCCTCAACCAGAGCGATGAAGCGGCCCCACGAGAATCAGACTTTTGGAAAGACCTGGGCAACAAAAGTTTGATCCAATTCCTATCACATACACGAAGCCTATACACGATTGTTAGCAGCGGGACTCGCTAGTCCAATACCCCTAAAGGAACGAACTCCTCCATATCCCGATTGGTACAAAGTCGATGCCCATTGTGCATACCATGGAGGCGTAAGTGGGCATGACACCGAGAATTGTTTTGCTCGAAAAGAAGGTCCAACACCTAAGAGATGTTGGATGGCTAGACTTCTCCAAGATGACCAATGCTACTAATGTGGGCACCAACCCTCTCGCTGAACACTCGGGCAATATCGCCAATATAACGACCGGACTTGGAAATCCTCCTAGAAAGGTTTCTAAGATCAAGATGAGCGAGTACCAGCTATTCTGTATCTTACATGAGAATGGGTTCTTGGTAACTAAAGGGGTGACCGAAGCCACGAGAGGCACAGACTCGGAGAAACGTTGTGTTTACCATGGATCAGCTTATGGACATGGCATTGAAGAATGCAAGGAATTCCATGAAGCCGTGCAAGCCCTCATTAACTCCCGAAGGCTAGAAATCACAACGAGTCGAAGAATTTGCAACCTTGTATGGCTTCAACGGAGCGTACGAAGGCATCGGGGGTGCCTAAGCCTTTAATTATCGAATATGAGGAAAAACCGAGAGATCGCCACATTGGCGCAAGGGGTCCGATCTCTTGTCATCCAAACTCCTGCTCCATTCCCTTACCAAAATGATAAAGCAGTGCCCTGGAAATACCACCGCAAATCGGTCATTAGAGGAAACCCCACAGCCGAGAAGAAAACAAGAAGCGGTCGTGTCTATGGATCGGAAGAAGGTGTTAAGGTCAACAAAAACAAAGGAGGAGAGCATGACCTACGCCCCGTGCCTGCACCAGGTAGTAAGAACACCCCTGTTATTGACGGGGATCCTACCGAATTCCTTAAGCTAATCAAGCAGAGCGAATACAACATTGTGGACCAACTCGGCCGGCAGCCGGCTGATATCTCTTTGTTGTCTTTACTCATGGATTCAACTCTGCATAGAGAAGCCCTCATGAAGGTTTTGAGCAAGGCCTACGTTCCTCCGACTATATCCTTGGAAAATCTGAATAGCCTCGTTAACAATATCGTGGTAGATAACTTCCTTAGTTTTGGCGAAGATGAGTTACCATCGAAGGCATTGGACACGTCAAAGCCTTACACATATCCGTCAAATGTAAGGATCACATTATCTCCCGTGTACCGATCGACAACGGGTCATCCTTAAACATCATGCCAACTCAAATCCTGAAGCAATCGCCAATAGACTCCTCTCACGTATGTCCCACTAATATGGTTGTAAGAGCCTTTGATGGAGAAAAGCGAGAAGTAGTGGGTACACTAGATATCCCTTTGCAAATTGGTCCAAGTGAGTTTATGGTGGAATTCCAGGTGATGGACATCGCTCCATACTACGGTTGTTTGCTTGGAAGACCATGGATCCACTCGGCAGGAGCAGTGCCATCGACACTACATCGAAGGTCAAGTTTGTGGTAAACGACCAACTCATCTGCGTACACGGAGAAGCGAGAGATTCTAGTTACCAAGCCCATGTCTGTTCCTTACATTGAAAGTAATGAGGACATACCAAAATGCTCTTACCGATCGTTCGAAGTGGTTAATGCGGCCTATGCCCCAAACACCTGGAAAGTTACTGGATATAGGGGGCTTGTTCCCAAAGACCGCAAAGATGGTTGCCACAGTCATGCTTAGGCTGGGGCATAAAGAAGGTCAAGGCCTAGGTGCACGAGCACAAGGAATCAAGGAACCTTTAGTCATACAAAGCACTAAGGAAAGGTACGGATTGGGCTATAAGCCTACCAAGGCTGACAAATCAAGAGAAGCCGCGAGGAAAAGGGAGTCTCGCTTAGCCAGGAATAGAGAAGAGGCCCCTCCAAGAGCAAAGGATGACGTTCCCACCCCTTGGGGCCATATTCCAGAGCGTCGGTTTTATCCATCAGAGGAAGGAATGCACCATAGCCATGTTACGGGCCAACCGTGGAGAGCAAGAACAGATGGGGCGGGTATGCCAAGGACCCCCAAGGCACCAGTTGAACAATTGGAGCATTGTGGACCTCCCGTCCAAGTAATGATCAAAGAAGCTTTGTTGGGGAATGTTCTATTTTATTATGTTTTCAAAATTGCAAATAATGGTTGTAGTCCTTTCGGAATATTTATGAAATAAGACTTTTGCCAAAACGTATCTTCTTGCATTGCATGACATGTGCATCATCATATTTGGTTAAACTCGTCAAACTTTTACTAACAGGTATAATCAGGCAAAAAAGGATCGTTAAGTAAAGAAGAAACGAGTTGCTTAAGGTTTGACCGTAATCCAACTTGGGAACAACCAGTATTTGGGGCGGAGGAAGCCGATGACGAGGAAAACTTTGAGCCTCCGGAAGACATCATGCGCCTGTTGGAAAGGGAGGATCGACTCTTTGTTCCTAGCGAAGTTCGATCGAGACTATCAACTTCGAGACGCCTGCGAGCGAAAAGAACTGCGACTAGGATCTCGAATCACCAAAGACGTCAAGAACCGATTAATCGACCTCTTAAAAGCCTATATCGATGTTTTTGCGTGGTCTTACGAGGATATGCCAAGACTAAATACCAACATAGTGCAACACCAGTTGCCATTGAATCCAGGATGTACGCCCGTACAACGAAGTTACGACGAATGAGACCAGCAATGATACCGAAAATCGGAGAAGAGGTGCGGAAACAATGGGATGCTGGATTCCTTAGCGTAGCTCGATACCCGGAGTGGGTCGCTAACATCGTGCCCGTCCCAAAGAAAGGCGGGAAAGTCCGTATGTGCGTGGACTACCGCAACCTCAACAAGGCTAGCCCAAAAGACAACTTTCCACTACCTCACATCGACACCTTGGTAGATAACACCGCTAAACATGCTATGTTTTCTTTCATGGATGGTTTCTCTGGCTACAACCAAATTCGGATGGACCCCAATTACAAAGAAAGGACCACCTTCACAACTATCTTGGGGCACCTTCTGCTACAATGTCATGCCTTTTGGACTCAAGAATGCCGGGGCAACATATTAGAGGGTCATGGTGACACTCTTCCATGACATGATGCATAAAGAAGTGGAGGTTTACGTCGATGATATGATCGCCAAGTCAGGAAAGGAGGAAGACCACGTAGAGGTATTGCGTAAACTATTCAACAGATTGTGCAAATACCAGCTAAAGTTAAATCCGGCCAAGTGTACTTTCGGAGCTACATCCGGTAAACTATCGGGATTTGTTGTCGTCAAAATGGAATAGAAATCGACCCAGACAAGGTCCAGGCCATCCAAGAAATGTCCATACCAAAGACTATCAAGGAAGTCAGAGGTTTCCTCGGGCGACTTAACTATGTTGCCCGCTTTATCTCACACTTATCGCAACTTGCGAACCTATCTTCAAAGTGCTACGCAAGAATAGCTCCGAGGTTTGGAATGACGAATGTCGGGAGGCCTTTGACAAAATCAAGCAATACCTTATGAATCCACCAATTTTGGCTCCTCCAACGCCTAACGAACCCTTGATCTTGTATTTGACAGTCCGGGATACATCCATGGGCCGTGTATTGGGGCAGCTTGATGAAGCGAAGAAAAAGGAGCAAGTCATTTATTACTTGAGCAAGAAATTTACATCGTGCGAAGAGAAGTATACTCCCTTAGAGAAAGCTTGTTGCGCCCTCGTCTGGACCACACGAAGATTAAGACAGTACACCCTCTACCATACTACACGGCTCATCTCAAGACATGACCCACTCAAATATCTGTTGGAAAAACCGGCAATGATAGGAAGGATTGCAAAGTGGCAACTGCTCTTATCCGAATATGACATCATCTATGTCCCACAAAAGGCCATCAAGGGAAGTGTCATAGCATTACTTGGCCGACAGGGCCTTGGAAGATTATGAGCCCATGAGCTCCGATTTTCCAGACGAATACATCAATCTTGTTCAGGAGGATCAGGAATCAAAGACATGGATTCTGTGGTTTGATGGAGCCTCAAATTTATCCAGTCATGGCATTGGGGCAGTATTAATCTCCCCTAACGGTCAACATTACCCCATGGCCGCCAAATTGACCTTTCCTTGCACAAACAACATAGCAGAATATGAGGCTTATATTATGGGTCTCGATAACGTGCATTTATGCCGTTATTTTATAGCCTATTTAGGGTATCAAAGAGCTTGTTTAGAGCCTTTTTAGTACCATATTTCATATATATTTGCTCTAACCCCAAGAAAGACACCTGCTTGTGTCGTATATGTGTTTTTGAATGCTGTTTTGGGCAGGTTTTTGGATGATTTCTTCTCTAGTCATCAGCTAGACTACTCTATCTCCTAAAGAGGGAGCTTGTGGCAACTTATGATCTCAAAAGGAGGCATTTTGAAGGCTACAAGCGACAAGGCCGCAAGAGGTCTCTTCACACTATTAGTGCGGAACAAACGTTTTGATTTATTTGATCACGAAGATGGCCTTAACAATATCACGTGCAAAAGGGAAAGTTGCTTCAAATGATGCCCTTTACCTCCCATAAATATTTTAGAGCAAAAGGACAACAAAATATTTTGCACGTGATATTGGGATTTGATTTTTTTGACCTAGTAGGAGGCTTTAGATGATCTCACGTGAAGAACAAAAGTTGCTCCAAATGATGTCATCTATCTCTCATAAAAAGTTCAGACCATTTGGAGGTGCCCGTGAAAATGACCTTTTTCATGGGCAAGGATATTTTTGCATGGAAGGCTTCTATCTGATGTGATAAAGTCCTGGTGAAGTTTTGAGCAAATGGAGGTGCCCGTGAAAATGACCTTTGTCACGGGCAAGATTATTTTTGCATAGTCACCTTTGTTTTGTTATGCCGATGATTTTTCTCTTCCTGGAGCTTGATCCAGTCTGCTTTGTTTAAGGTGTTTTTAAGGTTTGAATGAAGAATAAGGGTCACTTACCAAAACGACGTCGTTTTGGTTGTGACCACATTTATAATTAGGGCACACCTTTTGTAACCCTAATTTGGCCCACTAAATCCTATAAATAGGGGTCTTTGGAGGCATTGTAAATTATCTTGAGTGGGAGAATCTGATCCGAGTTCCGAAAAGAGCGTAGCCGTTGCTAAAATATCGGATTGTCCTTGGCAAGGAGTGATTTTGGGCAAGAGACGCCGGAGTCTTTGGAGGCTAGAGTCCTGGTTCATCTTGGAGTCTTCCTTTATTGTCCTGGCCCGTAATCATGTTCTTTCTTGTAATTGTTATTGCTTTTGTCACGATTATGGAGTAGTTTATTAGTCTAGGGGAGCAATGTAGCCCCCAATAAATTGTATTCAGTTTGGTTATGGTTGTTCAATAAAATAAAATTCAGTTCTTGTTTAATTCATTTGCTTGAATGGAAATGCCTAGTTTATGCATAATTAAGTAATCTTAGCCCTTGTCTAGGGTGGAACACTAGTGAATTAGATTTAATATTGCATGATGGACCAAGTCTGCATCTATTAGATTGTTTATCTACCTTGATCACTTTTATTCACATGGACCAAATGGGATAAAAGCCTTAAATCTATCTTAGCATGGACCAAATGTAAGATAGGTAGGAGATAATCAATATGAACATGAACTAGAACATAAATCAAGAACAAGAGCCATAACCAGGACTATTACAATCGATTGGGTGGTAAACATTGTGACCCTAGATCCTTAATCACTGAAATTTCTATACCAATAGCTTGCCAACTTTCTGATTTAATCACCTTTCGTTCACCTTATTTGTCCAACAAAAATCAATTGTCCAGACATAAAATCAACTTGTTAGCTTAGTGCTTGCCGCTTAACAGCATTAGCTACCTCCCTGTGGGTTCGACAACCGGAGTCTTAATACTCCATTTTACTACTTGACCAGGTGCACTTGCTACAAAACCTATAGACACAATTTATACGGGTCAGTCTCCAAGAAGCCTTGATCAAGGGAATCACGAAACTTCAAGTCTTCGGGGATTCATCCTTAGTAATCTATCAAGTCCGTAAGGAGTGGGAAACCCGGAATCCCAAACTCATTCCCTACCAAAAAATGATATGTGATATGGCTAAACTATTTGATGAAATCTCATTTGAGCATGCATCCCGGGAACATAATCAGATTCCTGATGCTTTGGCCACTTTGGCAGCCCTCCTTCATTGGATACAAGTTTAGAAGTGCCCTCTTTCGACATCTGTGTATAAGAGGTGCCAATATACTTGTATGATGACAAGTATGGATACTAACACAAAGTCATGGTATCATGATATCAAGCGATATTTACTCACAAGAGAATATCCAGCGAAGTCTTGGAATTAGAAAAAAGAAGTGCTAACTACTTCTTAGATGGGCCGATCCTTTATACGCGCGGCTACGACATGGTGCTACTACGGTGCGTGGAGAAGGGCGAGGTAGCTCAGATCCTCAACGAAGTCCACAATGGTAACCGTGGAGCACAAGTGAATGGACACGCTCTATCCCGACAGATCATGAGGATGGGCTACTACTGGGTCACCATGGAAAAGGATAGCATCAATCATGTGCGCACATCATTCGTACACAAACAACGCGCAAAGAGGGCCAGCCGTTGGACCCCATTTTGACCGGGCCAGATCACAACCAAAGAAATCCAAAATAAGAGTCATTTCGAGGGATCTCAAAATGTCCCAAGGTCAACACCAAATGATAGAGGATGAAATTTGGAAACCAACGCACTTGACCGTGCCCGTGCCCGAATCTGATTTAAAACAAAGAAGTTATGACTAAAATAGCTTTCGGCATGGAAAGTCAAACTTGCGAAAGGACGGTCAAATGCCCTCGGTCAAATTGACCGAAAATATGATTGCAGAAATCTCCCAGAAGCTGTTCAGGCGAATTCATGGTCACGGCCTCGAAGCTCGCAGCACTCACAAACTCAAAGTTCGCAGACTCGCAAGACCCCCAACCCCGAAGACTCGTAGTAGGCAGCCTCGCAGACTCGTAGCACTCGCGATCGAAGCCTCGCAGCACTCACGGTTGAAGCCTCGTAGCTCGGCCTGCCTTGTAGTCCAACTCGGCCTCGTAGCGCAACCTTGCCTCGAAGCTCGGCGGACTCGTAGCCTCGTAGCCAAGCCTACACTCGCAGCACTCACACTCGAAGCTCGCAGCCTCGCGGTGCTCACACTCATAGCCTAGAAGCTCGCAGCCTCGCAGTACTCACACTCGTAGCCTCGAAGCTCGCAGCCTCGCAGACACGGACCCACGGTTAGCCTCAAAGCCCAGTAGTCAGCCTCGAAGACTCGTAGCGAGGCAGCCTCGAAGACCCGCGGCACTCGGAACTCGTAGTCTCAGAGCTTGCGGACTCGCGTCCAGCTCATCCTCGTAGACTCGCAGCCCTGCGAGTCCGGCTCCGCTTCGAAGCCTCGCAGCCCGCCGATTACGGCCTCGCAGCTCTGCGTCGATGCTTCACGGCCTAACTCATCCTCAAAGCACGCAAGACCCGCAGCCTCGACGCCTCGCAAGCACTCACACCCGAAGCCTCGTAGTTCGCTTACCCTCGTAGCCTCGTAGCATCGTAGTCTCAACCTTCGACCCTACGCCGGCTACGACCTTCGACCCTTCGAGGCAACCTCCGCCTACGACCTTCGAAGCACCTTCGGCCTACGACCTCCGACCTTCGTGGCGGCTTCCACTACAACCCTGCGACCTTTGAGCATCCTCCAAGCCTTCAACCCCGCAAGGTGACCTTCGATCCTTCGAGGCAAGCTACGTCTTCGACCCCCGCAAAACGGCCTATGACCTTCGACCCTCCAAGGCAAGCTACGGTGTCAAAACCCTTCAGGGCAACCTTCGATGACCTTCAAGTCTTCGAAGCGACCTTCGGCTACGACCTTCGATCTTCGAAACAACCCTCACCCGCAACCTCCGATCGTTCAAAGCAACCTCCAGCCTTCGACCCCGCAAGGCACCTCGGTCTTCGGCCCCGCACCGGCTACGACCTTCAACCCCGCGAGGCCACCATGGGACCTTCGACTCGTAGGCTTCGGTTAGAGGCTCCCAAATGGCGCCGTTCACCCAAGTGCACAAGAAAGCGGGCCGTGTGTCTCTCGAATTAATTCTAACGGCTCGAACACATGTTTAATGTCCGGGGACTCGTTTCAACCTCGTAAAAGCACCTGTCGTTTTTGAAACTCTTGTCAACACACGGGAACTCCAAAAATCACACCATTTAATTCTCCAAGTTCCCAAAAAGCCATCTATCTCCTCCAAGACCTCTATAAATAGTCGTTTGCTCCATCAAAACAGGGGGATCCGGGTTTGAGAGGCCAACGAGATAGCAAAAAAGAATTAAAGAGAAATTCAAGAATTTGGTAGACTTACCTGGCTGGAACCGAAGAAGACGTCTTCCACCACCCTTGCTGGATTTTTGACTCCTTTCCTCAAGCATTCAAAGAAGAGGAAAGCTAGCAGGAACATCAACCTCGATTTCCAGGTTTTATTCCCCTCTTCTCTTACATTCTCATCATAAACCATACCAATCTCACCTTCTTTTATTCAAAACTAAAAAACGTTTTCAAAGGCCCGGTGGCCGTGGGATTGAGCTTTCATGCTCATATCCTTGCCACTTGGCCGACATTGGGTCCGATAGTGAATCCGAGCTTCATAGTATGCTCTTCACGACATCGGACCCTACTTCTTCGTTTTTAAGATAAAACCCCAAATTCTTTCAAATAAACCCAGGCTTTTGTGGTCGTGAGATTAAGTCCTATTGCTTATATCTTCACCACCTGGCCAACATCAACCGTGGTAATGAATCCGAACTCCACGCCGTGCTCTTCATGCTACGGGTTTTCTTTCTGTTTTCCTCGATAAAACAAAAGAATAACATTCTTTTCTAAATAAACTAACCATAGCTTTTACAAGTGAGATAAAAGGAAGGAAAGGGAAATTAAAATAAGCAAGCACCCATAGACAAAGACTAGGTACCAATTCTGGGCACCGTGAGGGTGCAAGAGCCTATTCTTCCTTCCCCACACGTAACCAACTCGCGAACCTTTTCTCTAGAACCGTTGACCCTCCTAGGTGGCCAAACACACCTTCATCTTTGTTTGGTGGCGACTGCTGTTTCTTCTATCTCTCTTTTTGGATTTGTGTAAGCTATGGCAATGGTGGCTCAATGACCAAATCTCCATCCAAAGGAGTAATCTCAAGCCGATCCACGAGCCCGGATGACACCGGGTGATGACACCAGGCTAATAATTTAACCACCTCTCGGGAAAATATTTAACCGCCTCTCAGGTAAATGTTTAACAACCTCTCAGGCAAATAGTTTAACCGCCTCCCAAGGCAAATAGTTTCCACGGCCTCTCAGGTCAACAACCATGCAATCAAACACATAACATACATTTCGCCACACACAGGCATAGAATCAAACACATGGCGTGCGCACATTCACGGGTTCTCAAACTCAGCCACACGGGTGTTGTACCCCATTTTGACCGAGTTAGATCACAACCGTACTTGGCGAAGGACCACTAAGTGATATAGGATGACATTCGGAGAATAATGCACTTGACCACACTTGATTCCGAGGAGAAATGAAATGGTTATGACAAAAGTACCAAGTTGAATTGGACAACCGGTGGGCAGCCCGCTATTTTATTAATAACTTCCCCGATACTTGCCGTAATCCAACAAAGTCAATTTGATTGATTAGATAACATCTTTATCTATCATTTCCAATTGGTTTGAGAATATTCCGGGCTGTATTCAATTAGTTATGATTTTTCAAAGTTGGCAACCAAACCTTGTACAAATTTGGGGGAGACAACTAGTCCGCAGCGTACTATTTTGCCAATAACTTTCTCAATACTTATTGTATCTGAATAAAGTCAATTTTATTAGTTAGATAACATCTTTATCTATCAACCTCTGTGAGGTATTTCCCATTTTTCTCCTATATGGATGATCGTTTTGGAGTGATTCCACTTTCATAAGATAGATAACAGAATTTCGAGCAAAACAAGACCAATTTGGCCCTAATCCGAGCTCTGTGGAGAAAGTTATGAATTTTTGAAGTTGCCCCATAAATCTGTCAATTTTCCATGAATTTTGGTTCTTCATATGCATGTTTGTCCCACATTGCCGGTTTTGCTTCTACTTCGCCCGGATATATACAAAGACACTCTCTTTACACAACAAGTGAGAATAAGAGAGGCCTAAGGAAGTCCAAATAGAGGCACCATGTGGTGACCAAGCCCACATATAGAAATTTTTGGGGAAACCCAAATCCGATGGTCAAACTTGGTCTAATCCGGACTAAGCCCAAAACCGGTGGTCAAACTTGGTCAAATCTGGGCTAGGCCCATTGATGCGGACTAAGCCCAAATCCGGCGGTCAAGCATGGACAAATTCGGACTAAGCCCAAATCCGGTGGTCAAACTTGGTCAAATCCGGGCTAAGCCCATCGATCCGAAATAAGCCCAAATTCGGTGGTCAAACTTGGTCAAATCCGGGCTAAGCCCACTAGTCCAGGACTAAGCCCAAATCCGGCGGTCAAACTTGGTCAAATTCGGGCAAGGCCCGTTGATGCGGACTAAGCCCAAATCCGGCGGTCAAGCATGGACAAATTCAGACTAAGCCCAAATCCGGTGGTCAAACTTGGTCAAATCCGGGCTAAGCCCACTAGTCCGAACTAAGCCCAAATCCGAGCTAGGCCCGTTGATGCAGACTAAGCCCAAATCCGGGGTCAAGCATGGACAAATTCGGACTAAGCTCAAATCCGGTGGTCAAACTTTGTCAAATCCGGGCTAAGCCCACTGATCCGAAATAAGCCTAAATCCGGTGGTCAAACTTGGTCAAATCCAGGGCTAAGCCCACTAGTCGGAATAAGCCCAGATCCAGGTGGTCAAACTTGGTCAAATCCGGAGTAAGAAATCAAGGCTAATCATTCACATGGAGTAAGGAATTAGCACTGATATGGAGTAAGGAAATTAGCGCCGACAAAGTCAGGCTAAACCCATTGATGTGGAATAAGCCTATTGATGCGGAATAAGCCCAAATCCGGTAGTCAAACTTGGTCAAATCCGGGCTAAGCCCATTGGTGCTGAATAAGGACCTGTTGATGCGGAATAAGGACCCATTGGTCTGGAAATCACCTAAATGATCCGGAAAAACTCCAAAATAGCCCCTCTACGGGTCTAGAAGTGACTTCAAAGCATCGGGACTTTGAAAAATCCAGAAAAATCTTTTTTAAAATGCTATCAGTGTCTTGGAACCCCCTTTTAAGCGTGGGAATTAAGGAGTCTCCGAATATTAAATTCAAATGTTTTGGGACCTGTTTTTTGAGCATAAGGACGGGAAGATGTCGTAATTAAATGAATAAAGTCCTTTGGAAATCAAAGTTGACCCTGGGGATTGCATGGCTATTAATTCCCAACGGCACCAATATACCTGGAGGTTTATCCAGCCTTTACCCACCAAGGCGTCCAGATATACGGTATAGGAATAAATAATCCCAAGTGATTTATTTATTTTTAGGCATTGGGACTCTCTTTTTTAAAACGTGGGAGTAGGGAGCCATAATTAAGCCCTCGGGACACCGCAATTGACTCTTTGGAAATTATAAAGAGTGCAATTAATGCACTAATGGATACTTCCCCTAAAATACCTATAAATAGGCCATCTAGTGGGAACATCAAGGAGAGGATCAAGTATCATAAGAGGTTATTCCGGGAGAGAATTTCTGGTTGCATTTCTTAGAGATAAAAAAAATTAGAGAGGATTTTTATCGGAGGAAAAAGAGAGCCTTTGGATGGGACTTGAGAGAGAAAATCGGAGAGAAAATTTTGAGAATTTCTAAAGGCGGAAACAATTCATTTTAGGAGAAAATCACCCGAATATCTCCTATTTTCGGTTGAAAGAACTAAGGTGAAGGAAATACACCGAATCAAGGAGGGAGATTTATTTTACTAATCAGTGTGTTTTCAGGGATCATTAGGAGGAAAGAGGAACCAACGTCTGCATCATCTTAATTTCTCAAGGTTTACCGCTTTACTTTTGTTTATTTATTAAACTGTTTTTTTTAATTCTCTCTTGTGTGTTGTTTTCAAGCGTAAAACCCAAAAACTTCTCTATTTTTTTTCATTAATTCTCAAAGTTTAAAAAACGAAAATACAAAAATAGTTTACATTTTTCTTTTCATTTATTATTTTCAAAGATGATAAAATGTAAAAATACAAAAACTTAAATCTTTTCTAGAAAATTTAAACAAGGCCTGGGCGGTCATGAGGATTGAGCCCAAGATGTTCATATCCTAGTCCGCCTGGGCCAATATTAATTGTGGCGTATTTCCATTTGAATTCAAATTGTTTTCATTTTCTTTTCTAAAAAAAGAAAGTTCACTTTTTGTTTTCTTGAAAAATGCAATCTTGTCACATGGGCCTAGATCCCACATTCTTTTTCTAAAATTAGAATGTTCCTTTTTTATTTTATTAAAATCTCTTTTATTGTTTTAAGGCCTAGATCCTAAAATCTTTCTTTTTCTTAAAATTAAAAATACAAAAAAAAAACTCTTTTTTTGAATAAATAATAAAGCAAGCAAACACCCATAGATCAAGACTAGGTACCAATTGTGGGCGTTGTGGGGGTGCAAGAGTTTTTCTTCCTTCCCCACACGTAACCGACTCCCGAACCTAATTTTTCGGAACCGTAGACCTTTCTTTTTCTAGGTGCCCAATCACACCTTAAATTTGTTTGGTGGCGACTCTTTTTCTTTTCTTTAATGGTTTGTGTGAGCCTTGTGCAGGATGACTCTAGGATCAATGAAATGAACTAGCATGGAGTCCTTTCACAAAAGCCGAAGAACGAGCCCAGTCAAAAACGAGTGATGACAACGGGCATAAAATCAAACACATAATAGGCATAGCCACACAGGCATATTATCAAACACATAACACGCATGGCCTCATAGGCATAATATCAAACACATAACACGCATGGCCTCACAGGCATAATATCAAACACATACACGCATGGCCTCACAGGCATAATATCAAACACATACACGCCATTGAAGACCAACATTCATATAGGAGATCACACTAATATGAATTTACACATATATATATATATATATATATATTATAACAACAATGATAATACTCGATAGATTATCCACCATAGGGTCTAACCCCGGAATAGGTATTAGAAGAGACAGAACCCCTACCACAAGGATCCTTCACGTTCTAGCCTCCACGCCAAATGCCGTTCACCACAAGCAAGATCGAAGCTCTCCTTCCCTCTCTCTCTCTCTCTCTCTCTCTCTCTCTCTGCGACGGTGCGGTGGTCGACAACAAAAACCCTAAACCTAAAACAAAGACAGCTCCTTCTTATATAGACCTCACTTATTAAAACAACGTAGTTTTGATAAATGAAATCTCACCATCAAAATGATGTAGTTTTAATAAATGAAATCCCACCATCAAAACGACATAGTTTTGATAAATGAAATACACCATCAAAACGACATAGTTTTGACAAATAAAACACTCCCCCGAAGACTCGTAGAACACCGCCTCGAAGATCACCACCTCGAAGCCTCGTAGTCGCAGCCTTGGAGATCGGCGGAAACGCGGCCTCGAAGATTTGTCTCGAAGACCAAACCTTCGAACTTCGACCCTCGGACCTTCGGCCCTCGGTCTTCGACTTTTGACCCTCGGTCTTCGACCCTACGACACAAATCTTCGAGTCTTCCACCTTTCGACCCAAGCGTTCGCCCAGGGTACCGTTCATCTTTGTTCCAGTTTGTTCTTCCCAAAACACGGGTCATTACATTGGGATTATTTCCACACAGGACTTTATGCACATCCACAATAAACAAAAACATATTATTAATAATTTCAAACCACAATTAAATGTTTACAAACCAATCATGCCTTTATTACGGTCAAAATCTTTTTACAATTTCCCCACTGGGGTTACATCATTTTCGCACCTGGGCTTACAAAGGTTCCACAAAACATCATAACACAAACTACATTTAAACAAAGCAACATGGCAGACCGTCTTCCACGTTGGTGTTCCCACCTAACACCTTGTAGGTCCCTGAAAAGCAAGGAAACACAAGTAGGAGGGGTGAGCAACCACACCAAGTAGGGATCATGTCTCCCCAACTCATCCCATACTCCTAGCATCTACATGAGGGCGTGCACAGGTGTAGTGTTGTGGCAATACTATTTGAACATGTATAATCACATTTAAAAACATGTCAACACAGCCACATAGGCTCCATTTTCATAGCCACACAGGCTCACCATCCGCCACGGGCTTCCACGGCCACCGGGCTTCACATAACCGGCCACGGGCTTCCACAGCCACCAAGCTTCACATAACCAGGCCACGATCCGGAGCTCTCTCTATCTCAACCTCCCTCTCTCTCTCTCTCTCTCTCTTTTCGTGACGATTGCAGCAAAAGAACCCTAAAACTACAACACAAAGGGGCTCTTCCTCCTTATATAGACAACTCAACATCAAAACGACATAGTTTTCATTAAGTGAACCCCAGCATCAAAATGACGTAGTTTTGATGGAATAAGCTATAACCTTCTTGCATCCACACAAGACAAAATACCCATAATTCCAACATGCCTCTTTGGGAAAAGATTACTAGAATAACAAAACCAAGGTGATGATGCAAAAACATGGCTGCACACCATAATGCACGTGACATCCCCATATCACGTGTAGCTCCAATTGATGTGAAATTCTTCCCCAAGGTTCCTTGTATCATGTAGAAGGCAAGCATACAATAATCTTCTTGCACGCCATATCCCCATATCATGTGCATTGTTAGGTGCACCTCCCAAAGGTTCCCTCTTAGGCTCATCTCTTACCTCAAACTTGCTCATCAACAAACAAGGTGTTTTAGCTAAAGTGTGTGGGAAGAAAACTCCCTAAAACCCTACAATTTTCACCCCAGAAGGCAAACCTATGACTAACTCCTCACATCCTAAAACATGGGTCATTCTGACTCACAACAAGCCGAAACAGGCCCAAACAACCCCACAAGAAACCCAAATATCATATATAACCACCTAGACCACATATATCCCATATATTCCACACCACAAAGCGTCATATCACATATGACTAACACCACATATCACATATGTGAAACAAAACAAAACATAAACTAATGTCATATCTCATATATGCAACATAATCACAAATGCAACACAAACCCATATCCCATATGGTTAACACAAATCCACATATTTCATATGTACAACACACAAATCCGCAAAGCCCAAAAGCCCAAATTTCAACATAGTTTCAAAACACCGCATATCACCTATGCACAATGCCATATATATATACACCCAACCATACGAATGATAAAACAGTAAACACACACAATAAGCATACATACACATACCATATAAGGCTCTCGCCACCTCCCTCCTTCAAGATTGTTCGTCCTCGAACAACTCGGGGTAATGCTCCCGCATCTCCGCCCTGCGTTCCCATGTTTCCTCCTCCATGCCACGGTGTCTCCACAAGACACGAACCAAAGGGATAGCTTTGCCTCGCAAAAGCTTCTCCCGCTTGTCCAACACCCGAACAGGAACCTCAACAATAGAGATATCAACGGCAATATCCAGATCACCCCAATCAATCACATGAGTTGGGTCTGGATGATATTTCCGCAATCGGGATACGTGGAACGCACCGTGCACCCCGCTCAATCGTGGCGGAAGAGCCAATCGATATGCCATAGGACCAATCCGGTCTAGTATCTCAAAAGGGCCGATAAATCTTGGCGATAGCTTGGAACCCTTTCCAAACCGTCGATGTCCTTTCCTCGGGGACACACGGAGGAATACATGATCACCCACCGAAAACTCTAAAGGGTTCCGCCTCCGATCCACATAGGATTTCTGCCTACTTTGGGCTATCAATAAATGCCGATGAATCATTTTCACCTTCTCGGTGGCCTCCTGGACCAACTATGCTCCCAATAGAGCGGCCTCGCCCACCTCGGTCCAACACAATGGAGATCGACAAGGCCTCCCATACAACGCCTCAAATGGTGCCATCCCAATGGACGCTTGATAGCTATTATTGTAGGCAAACTCCACCAAAGATAGGTGAGTGGCCCACGAACCCCCAAAATCCAACACACATGTTCGTAGCATATCCTCCAAGGTCGAATCGTCCTCTCGGACCGACCATCTGTCTTGGGATGAAAAGCTGTACTCAAGTTCAGCTTTATCCCTAAAGCCTCCTGTAAACCTTCCCAAAATCGGGATGTAAATCTCGCATCCCTATTCGATACAATAGATGAGGGCACCCCGTGCAACCTAATGATCTCTCTCGATATATAACCGGCTCAAAGCCCCAATGGGATCCCGCTCCCTGATAGCTAGGAAATGGGATGATTTCGTCATCCGATCCACAATAACCCAAATCATGTCCTTCATCCCCAAGGTGGGTGGAAGTCCTGTTACAAAATCCATACTAATGTAGTCCCATTTCCACTCGCCACCGCTAAGGGCTACAACAGACCCGGCGGACGACGCTGGCGCTCAACCTTTACCTGCTAACAGGTAAGGCATGCGAAACAAACTCGCCACATCTCTCTTCATCCCAGGCCATCAAAAATGTTTCCGAAGAGAATGGTATAACTTGGTGCATCCTGGATGAACAACAACTCGGGACCGATGTAACTCCCTCATCACATCCCTACGAAGAGGAGATGCCACAATCAAACGCCCCTGAAAAGTCAACTCGTGCTCGGGACCCTCGGCCCAATCTCCCGCTAGCTCCCTAGCTATAATCCGTGCACGGAGTACCTTGCACTAAATATCCCCTGGCCATCCCGAACTCGCCGATACAACTCGGGCACCACAACAATAGGACTCAAAACCATGCCTCTCTCGGAGGTACTAGCCTGGAGCCGCAATATAGCCAACGCTCCATCGGTTTCCATTCCCTCATGGCCACCTCGGCCTTGCCCTTCCTACTTAGGGCATCTACCACAACATTCCCTTTACTAGGGGTATACGCAAGGGTAAAATCAAACATTTGCAGATACTCTATCCAACGACGCTGCCTCAAGTTCAAATCCTTCTGGGTAAAGATATATTGAAGACTCCGATGGTCTGTATACACCACGAACCTGTCCCCCGAGAAGATAATATTGCCAACTCTTTAAAGCAAAGATCACTACCGCCAACTCCAAATCATGTGTGGGATAGTTCAACTCAAGAGGTTTCAATCGCCTCGAACCATACGTAATCACATTGCGCTCCTGCATTAGTACATATCCCAAACCAACTCTGGATGCATCACAATACACCTCATAACTAGCTCTCAAAACTACTATAAATACGGGTCTTGACAACTCATGTAATGCTACATATACAACACCATTTCAATCATGTACACACATAAAAATACAAAGAAAATGTCCCAGGTAATCCTAAACATTGCCTCTCAGGCACCATGTTGCCCCCCAAGGCACGATCGCCCCTCGGGGCCCCGTATTACCTCCCCAGGCACGGTAGCCTCTTAGGCTATAAACAAATTTCGCCTCCTAGGCCCTCAACAGTAGCCTCCCAGGCTCAATAAAGTAACCTCGCAGACCCACATGACCACTAGGTCCACCCTCCGCACACCTGCTCCTCTTCATGCGGGGGAGTCCTCTAAAGCTCCTGCCTTTGGCCTCGGGCGTGCCTCCTTTGCCACGATTCCGTCCGAGCCGCCTTCCGCCCAACTCGATCGACTTGCGGAGGACAATCGTCTTCAGACCCAGGCCATTGCTGATCGTGTTAAGGCCATTGGCGCCGAGATTCTTTCGGCTCTCTCCTCCTCCTCTCTCTCCATGGATCGAAGCTCGAGATGATTGCCACATTTCTTCGGGGCTGTCTACTTCCGTCACGGATTTAACCTAAGTCGTGACTCGTCCCTACCGCTCTCGCGATTGCCAAACCGGGGGAGAAGTTATCCGATCCTTCCACTTCTTCTGGCGATGCTTCTTGCAAACGTCTGCCCTTGCTCTTCCTCCGGGCCTCCCGGTGCCTAAATGTAGCCGTTTCTCTACCGGCTAGACCAGCTCTCTCCTGCTGCTGCTGCTCCTACCGTTGTTCCCTCCTGGCACTATCACCTTCCTCCCATCATACGTGGAGTTACATCCGGATGAAGTGATGGGAGCATTCTTGCTGCGCTGGAAAGGCCTATGCCTCTTCAATCGCCGAGCGGAGATGTGTGTCTGTCTTGTCCCCCTTCGAACCTAACGACATTCGGACCTTCTCGTATGAGGAGGGACAATTCTCCACCGATGACATCGACAACTACTCCCTGGCTATAAAGATGGAAATGAGATTGTTCCCCTCTTTACTCGAGGAAGGCCATGATTTTGATATTATACCTTGTTGGGTTAAGGACCGGTTTCCTCCTGTGGACACCATTCTTACCTACATCAATGGTACACATTGAAAATAGCAGACCTTGGAGAACTCTGTTTACCATCTTCATTCCTTACGGGTCAACTCCCCACATTTCATGTTGAATGTACTTCGATCAAAGAGAAGTGAATCATGCTTATTGATTCTCATCAGGTTGTTAACCGTGAGATTAGAAAGAATCAAATGAGGAGCCTCGTTCGAACTTTGTTTGATGCAATCAGACAGTACTCTTTATGAAGATTTGGATTTACCTCCTCTTGGTCAAGATGAAGTACTTACGGGGACCATCTGGAACAAGAAGAATGTGCCTCAAAGAACCCGATGGAAATAAGTTGTGGAGCCTTCGTCGCTTCTTCCTGAAATTAGTTATTACATTTAATGACAAGCTGGAATAATATCATCAAATTCACCAATAAGCGAGCGATGAAGCTACGAGAGCATGCACCAAGAATGATCTTTAAATATAGTAAGCCATATGTACCATAAGTTTCATCTGTACTAAGGCTTAATGTATTCTTGCTGACATTTTAAGTGGAAATGTTTTTTTTTTGTCTATCCTTAACTCTGTGTATTTCTTGCTGCCTAATCGGATTAGATTTCAAAGGGTTTGGCATATCCATATTGGGGGAGATTATTGGATCAAACCTAGAATTTGGATGATGTAGATCAAACCCTATGTAATTTGATTTAAGATGTTTCATGTTTATTCTAAGTCTATGTAGAAGATAAAACTTTAATCCGGACCAGTTCTTGTAAGGACAAAGCTAAGGACAGGATACATAATCTTGATCCGGATCATCGTGAGTGTCGTCATTCACTTGGTACATAACCAAGTTATCATCCGAAGTAAGGATCCTTCGTGCGGAGTAATCACTTGACAAAACGACCAAGGAACCCGCATCTAACTTTTGACTAGACCATGTCAAGTGATACGGAGTAAGATTCCGAGTCTACAACTCGCACGGAGTAAGAGAGACTTGTTTCGGAGAACGAATCGAAGTTGTCACTCCACCAGACCGAGAAAATAAAGACCCGGACCATGGAATCCGAGTCTGTCATTGATGCGGAGTAAGGATAACTGTTGCGGAGTAAGGGAAACTAATGCAAAGTAAGGAATCCGAATCAAGCGCCGATGCGGAGTAAGCATTCCGTACCTACTCGATGCGGAGTAAGGAAGCACCGATACGAAATTAGTTATCCGAGTCCTTACTTCATGCTAAGTAAGGAAGCACTTGCACGGAACAAGGATTCCAGGACCGTACCTATACGGAGTAAGTAACTACGACACGAGTAAGGATCCGAGCTTCCTAGATACGGAGTAAGGAACCTTACTATGGACTAAGAATCCGCTGCTTCATCTTTTCCAAGCCACATTTAATGTTCAACTCGTTGTATCCCGATGTAAAACAAACATATTGAAGATCTAAACTGTCCTACACGTGGAACACTCGGAGATGTGGACACAATCTCAAATGCAATTGGAATCAAGCAAAGTAATTCAATACACTTATGCTTCCAACATTTCGAGCTCCACATCCGTAGCGTTAAAGCGAAGTATAGAACTTAATGTTACACGGTGCTCGGGATATACGGTTCCAAGAAAGATTCCCAGGAATGTCTATAAATACTAAACTGTGTATATTCATATAAAATGAGTGTAAGCTAATAGAGATTATCAACGCAGTGTGTGTGATGTAAAACTGAGTGCTATTGTAATCATTGTAATTCTTTGCTCATTTTTGTTGTAATTATCATCAGATAATAAAACAAAATACTTCCACTATCTGGTTATCTTCCGCACCGATATTACATCTTTTAACCAGATTGTGTTGTACTGTGTGAAGAAAGAGTTTCGATTAGAGCCTATTCACCCCCTCTAGGCTCTTAGGGACCAACTAGCTTATTGCCTCCAGCAGGCTGTCCCGCACTTGGACCTTCATAAACAGATGACTCATCAGCCATCGTCCCAGACGCACGCGTCACTCTCCTCGGTGGCATTTTTACTACACGAAGTAAGGAATACTATCGTTAAAACGCATTCGAGATCTATCGAGCCTCACTACCACTACCCCATAAGTTCAATTATTACATGGCATTACACACATTACACACATTTAACTCTCATTAAATCACAAGCACACGGCTCAATAACACAAGTACTTCTCCTTGTATCAAGTTATCACAAAAATCAGAGTTTGCACAATTAAAATGTATGTTTTTCCTTATCACTTACGGTTTTATCACAATTATCCACAACAAATGCAACTAGTGCCCTAATGCCAATGCATGCAAATCCTACCACAGGATGGACTACCCCAAGTACACCTTAGAGGCTCGAAGAGGACCATGTTGATCAGGCATGTCCCTCCAGGCTCCTCCAAAGGACTCAAGATAACCAGATCCGCCCACTACCCTAGGCCAACTAGACCATGCTCCGATACCATATTGTCACGCCTCGGATTTCCAACCTGACGAAACTAGTTCGTGACTCCCCTTTACCCACTCTATGGGTAAGGGGTTAGGATTAATTCCACACAGGACTTTACGCACATCCACAATAAAACATTCACAAAGACAAAATCATATTGTTAATTTCAAAACACAATAAATGTTTACAAACCAAACATCTTTATTACAGTCAAAACCCTTTTTACAGTCTTTCCCCACTTGGGGTTACATTATTTTCTCCAAAATAACATAATTGAAAAGAAATAAAATACGGTCTTCCACCTTGGGTTTCCACCTAACGTTTGTAGGTTCCTGAAAGAAAACACATCACGGTAGGAGGGGTGAGCAACACGGCTCGGTAGGGATCAAGTCTCCCCAATCCATCCCATGCTCCTAGCATTTACATGAAGTCATGCTCAAGTGCGGTGTCATGGTAATATTATATAAACAGGTATAATCAACATTAAAAAACATGTCAATACAAACAAGCCACAAGGGCAAGCATAACCACGACCCACGGCCACACAGGCTCCACATCCACGACCATATAGGCTTCCATAACCATAGCCATACAGGCTCCACGGCCACACAGGCCCACGTCCTGACCACACATGCTCACAATCTGCCACACAGGCTCCACAACCAGCCACACAGGCTCTCACAATCAGCCACATAGGCTCACAATCACATTTACAAGCACAAGACACCGATAAGCATTTACATGACATCATCTAACACATGAAATCTATAATCATCACACATATCACAATTAACATATCCACATATTAAATTCACAACCAAAACTCCCCTGGAAACCCCAAGGTTTCTCCTCGCGGCCCTACCGCGGAACTAATCCTAACGAATCTAACCACGAGACGAACAACGCAGATGCCCCAACGGCCCCAGGGTCCTCCGCCTGAGAACGAACCTGGAAACCCCTCGACTCCGGACTCAACATCATATCCAAACAGAATATGTCATTGAAGGCCAACATCCATATAGGAGGCCACACCTATATGGATTTACATATATATATATGATAACAATCCATGATTTACCTACCACAGGGGCTAACCCCGGAATGGATACCAGAAGAGATAGAACCCCAACCTCAGGAAGATCCTCCTTGCTCTGGCTGCCACGCTAGATGTCGTCCACCCACGCGAATCACCACAAGAGCGATCGGGGGATCCTCTCTCTCTCTCTTTCTCTCTCTGCGATGGGCGCAGCGACTAACAACAAAAACCCTAAACCTAAAACAAAGAGAGCTCCTCCTTATATAGACCTCACTTATCAAAACGATGTAGTTTTGATAAATGAAACATGCCACAACCTTCCCACATCTACATAGGACAAAATACCCATAATTCGAACATGCCCCTTTAAGAAAAGATGATCAGCATAACAAAATGAAGAAGACGGTGCAAAAACATGGTTACACGTGACAAAGACCATTGTCACATGCAAGCTCCAAATGCCCTAGGATTTTGCCACAAGCTTTAGAACTAAGTCTAGAAGGCTGCCATGCAAAAACATTACCGCACGTGACAAGCCATTATCACATGCATTGTCACATGCACCCTCTAAAAGTGCCCTCTTGGGCTCATCTCTTGCCACATGCTTGCTCATTAATAAACAAGACGTTCTAGCTAATGAGTGTGGGAATAAAACTCCCAAAAAAAACCGACAATTTTCACCCAAAAGGCATAATCGTGACTAACTCCTCACATCCGAAAACACGGGTCATTACATAATGTACCTGGCTCTTCATTTATTTAAGCTTCGTCAGGAGAGAATAAAAAGTGAGACGATGGTTGGCCCGCTTTGGAACCAAGGAAGTGGTCGCAAAAGTGATAAGTTGCATCATGCGGACACTTTCTCCGATACGAGCAACTTTATTGCTCTTAACCTTTTTGGAGGGAGTAACCTGGAGGCATATCCCTGAACTATCTTGCACACTTCAAAAACAAACAAAAATAAAAAGTATAAAGATAATAGAGAAGAAATTTTACCTAAATTGGGTTACCTCCCAAAAGCGTTTCTTTAAGGTCATTAGCTAGACCTTGTCAAACTAAGCTCAACCATCGCATGGTAATCCTTCATCCTAGCAATATACACTTGAGTTGTCTCATAAACCACAACAATAGGATGAAGTACTTGCTGTAGGCCGCTTGAACTCCTGGCTTAAGTGCGGTTTGGGATGCACCATCACGAACTTGGTATCTTCCTCTTTCTCCTTATTATGATAGACAGGCATCACAAAATCCACAACTGCCACAAATATGTCAATTGTGATGTGTGGTTTCTCACTTGAACCTTCCACCTCAAGCACATCCTTCTCATTGATGAAAATTGATGATTCCCGAGTGGTTTCCACTTTCTTAAGAACAGGTAGCTTTAGGTCTTGACTAAGCTGGTAAACTCTTCAAGGGATATGTATTCATCATCATCATCATCCCAAATTATAGAAGGGTTAAGCTCAAATAATTTTTGCATTGGCATAGCTATGGTGGCTTGCCCTATTGCTTTAAAAAGGTCTGAATCTGAATGTCTCTTCTTCTTGGAAAGTGTAGCGACCTTGTATTAGTGAATTGTTGGTTTGCCTAATTATCGTTTCCTAATGTGAGCTTTGACTATGTAGCTTGCTTACATCCAAGTATACTAACATCAATGGAAGTTGATCCAGGATCATAATAGGGCTGACCTTCACTGACAAAATTAACCTTAACCCATTGTAACAGGTCGTCCTTATCCTTTGCAAGCAATCAGAGAGTTTGCAATCTAATGCGGTTCATTATAATCTTCAAAGGAAAATCCATCTGCAACACTATAAATATCTCCCTTCATTACATCTGGTTGCTTTTCCTTAGTGTTTCCTACAATGAACTTAGACTATCATTAAGTTCTAGTTTAGGCTGAAATAATTCTGTGGATGCCCATGTCTCTACTATATCGGTGCCATCATTGTCCAGGTGCTCCTCATCTGGAATCATGGAAGGAAGATCTTCAATTGAATGTCGTGATTCTAGAGATGCATTAACTTTCATTTCATCCTCAAAAATACCAAAATCACCTAAAATTACCTCCCCTTCTTGCAAAGCTCTCTCATTACATTCTAGTATTGTCTCCTCTTCCATATCCTGAATCGGAAAAGAAATGATCATCTTCAAAAAGAAGCCTTTCTAAGATTGATTGTTCATTTTTAGCTTTCGACAATGGAGGTTCACAATGTGTCTTAACTGGTGGAGGGGTAATACGAGTGATCGCAACCAAAATAACTGGTGGCAAAGCATTTACAAAATTTGCAAGTTCTTCAAGTTGCCTTGCCAATTGCTGCATATTCACCTTCAAATATTCCATTTGAGTCTCTATTTCTACAATAAAATTTTTAGTATTGCTACATCAAGCTCTTGTACCCTCTTCAAATCTACACAAGATATCATTCAAATCCTCATATAAATGCTCTTGTAGAGGGCACTCAACTATAGATTGGCTCTGGATTTACCAAAAATCATATTCACCTCCAAAAGAAACACCATCATCTCGTATAGGCTCTTGGTAAACATAATCTGTTTATAGGAGGACTGGTAGTATAGTCCCAAACATTGTATTGTGTCTGTTTTGTTTTATAGCTTGGAGCATAAACATGTGGGTCTACCAATTCATCTATAGACAACTTCAGGATCATCTTAAGACATTCTATCCATTGCGGTGCTTGAATTTTTTTTTTAATATACCTACAAAACAAAAATAAAACAAGAACTAGGCATAAACCCGAATAATAATAATAATAATAACCAACTAACAAAATTAAATACAATCAAATAGAAAAACAAGAAAAAGAAAATACACCACCAAAATAACCCATAACAAAATACAAAAAATGTAAAACACGATATATATATATGTATATATATTTATACTCTAGATCAAGACTAAATTTTTTAGTGTTAGAGTTACCACGAATAAATTCACCGCATCCTCGGCAACGACGCCAATTTGACAGAGTGTTTAGTCGCCTCACGCTATCAAAATATAATTTATAATGTCCTAAGTCCTAACTACCCGTAGTGTGATAAGTTAAGGTCAATCTCACCGAGATGCACAAAGGAATCAATTACAACAAGCACTAAAATTTATAATCCTAGTTTTGTCTAGAGAAATCAAATTAATAATTAATAAATAAAATAAAATAAAATAATCAGAATAAAATAAAAACCTAAACTAAGATTAAAAGGGGAAATTTTGGAGAGTTGGAGATTTCATTTAGGGTTTAAGATTTCTTAGAATTAATTCACTTAAATTCATCCCTCAATTTATTTTTCTCAAATATTCAAAATTTATCATATCACATTATTCAATTCCCTTTGGTCCAGGTGAATTTACTAATTATGATTTGATCTCATTTGGTCTATGTGAATCAAATCCAAAAAACTCGGTGACTCATTATGTCTGTAAATTCATATAGACTTGGTCCACTATATACCTATTTCTTGTGGTAATAAAATCCATAGATAGTTTTCTAAACCACAACACATGAAGATTTCATTCAAATATTTAATCAAGCACATAAAATTCGGAACTTAAATTACACAATTCCAGGAATAAAAGTAGTTTATGCATAAATATATAAAAACCTAACATATAGGGTGTAAAATTGTCTAGTGGCATCCCACTCTTGAAGACCACGCTCTTCTCTCATTTGTTGACGGCGTAAAATCTCCCACCGAATCACCCACACGAACTAAGACCGTCACAATCCCTGATTCCGAATGGAGGATCCTCTTTGATATGGTGTTGCAGGTGAGCTATGGAGGATCCTCTCTCCTTCCCCAGGCCAAAAATTGCTCTAGGATTCCTCTACCAGTGCCTCCTTTTTCTCTAGGGTTTTTCCAACCTCCTCGGTCGTCTGCCTCCTCTATTTATACACATTCACCCAATTAATCTAAGGCTGCCATTACGAGTGTCGTTTTTGGAGCAGAATACGGGTGCACGTGTCTAAGAAGTTGACGATGATAAACACTTATTTTTGAACACGTGCAAGAACAAAAGCTGCTTCAAATATTATTGTCTTCAATTCCCCTTGAGCATGTGCCATAAAATACACCAATAGTGGAAGAACTAAAAGTGTTTGAAATATTGTTCTCTTCATATATAAGCTTGCACGTATCTAGACTCGTCACGTGCATGATGAAAGTGCTTCATACTTGCTCCCTGACCTCTGTGGCTACGATGATCATTCTTGCTTTGAATTCTCTTAGCTCTCTTTTCCTAGAAAAAGCTATAAAACAAAGCAAAACACACACAAAACTACATAAGCATAATATATCCTAAAATAATACCAAAAACACACACTCAAGCATAAAAAGAGATGCAAAATGGGAGAAAAACCTTACATAAACATAATACATAAAGTCCACATGTCAGCGATGCCACGTGCATAATTCATCATTGCATGCAAAATTCATCGCTACATGTAGAATTTATCACTATGTGTGGAACTCATCGCCACGTGCACATGTCGTATTGCACAAGACATCTACTACTTCGCTAGAACTCTTCATAGATTTACTTTCCTTATTGAATTAGAAGTCTTTCCTTTATTTAGTTCGTATTAGGGTATTTTGGTATTTTACTTAAATTTCCTAATTGTATTAAGTTTTCAATTCCTAGATAGTTGTTTGCATATAAATAGGTCTTGTATTCAGACGTAATAAATCATTCAAGAGTGTTTTTATCAATTATAAACTCTCAATTAGAGGTTTATACTTATTTTTAGCTTTTCCAATTAAATACTTGAATTGCTTGGGCTAGAGTTTGGGTATTCGATTATCCTTCTCTAGATTGTTGTTGGATTCTAATCAAGGTCCTCAACAAAGTCTCATTTTTGGCATCGTAAGAATGTTAATCCTCTCCCATGCATAACCGATCATTGAATCCAACTCTAAACGTAGAGTATACTTTTGGTGATCTAATCACAAATTGTTTGATTAGTGACAAATGTAAAACAAAATATTTTTTTATCACAAAAAAGATAGATTTGAACTTGTAACGAGATTGACTTTAGGACTACAAATATTCCCAAGGGTCCAAGTGTTCGAGCTCGGAAGAAATCAAATAATAATATACATCTCCTACTTGAATTTATTTTGGGAGGTCATTCTAGTTCTTATTTTATTTTCTCACTTAACTAGTACACCTGCACATAGGAGAAGAGGGGTGACTAAAAGCTCTTATTGTTTTCACGAAAAAACACTATCAATACATGAGAAAACATGTCAAATGTAACTCCAAAATCAAATTCATAAATCAATGCCTTGGCAATCATCTTAATTTCTCCCATATTCATCCATCCTAACGCTTGAAGGGCATAAGGAAAACGTGGATCACCCACACACATGTTAAAAATCACAAAATGAGGGAGTAACTAATTAAAACTCTAAAATTTCGGACTGAGGTTATGAAAACTAGTCGAAATTTACTTTTTTTATATGTAATTACGAAAAAAAATTAATAATATACACTAAATAGTCAAACACATTAGATTTTTCTGGTTATATTTTTTTGGGTGTTAGAATATATTTATAAAATACGAATTGTTTTAAGGTTAACTGGGGAATAAGTGAAAGTGGAGCAACTCTTCTTTAGTATGCGGTTGCGCAAGATAGACACACATGGGTTTTTTTTTTAAATTATACTTACCTTAAATGTTGTATGAGAAAAGTGATAGTTTTTTTTAAAAATAATTTCATATTTTTTTTTGTCTTCACTTTCTTTCTTTTCGTTGTAATCTCATATATTTGTTTTGCTTGAAGGAGCATATGGAAGGAGAGAATAATTAAGCCAATTAAAAGTAAGAAAGAAGGAGATAGAGTACACCCAAAAAGAAATAAGTAATTAAAAAAATAGAAGAAATAATAAACTTAATATTACCGAAAAAGGTTTTTTTTGTCACTATCTTTTAATTTTATCATATATTTTTATTTTTCTAATAAAAGAAAAAATCGAAAAGTAGGCTTCTTTCTATTTTTACAAAAACAATAAATGAGAAAGTGCAAAAGCAAACCAGCAAAGATTTGTTTCCTTTTATTTTTCTTTCCAGCATATAAACCATAAATTGTGAAGACAAAAAAAAAAAAAAAGTAAACCAGCAAAAACTACAAATAGAGATAGGCGAGTGGAGGGGCTCTTAGGGAGAGGGCAAGGGCATGGCGTCCGGTGCACAGCTAGTGATCGTGAAAGCCCAAGAAGAGAAGTCGGATCGCGATTGGACATCACTTCCGGCAGACATCCTTCACCTTGTCGTGCACCGTCAATTCTACTACTCCCCGACTATGTGCGCATGGGCTTCGTGTGTTCCTCCTGGCGGGCAACGGTTCCTGCCGAGCTCCGGTCATTCCCCAAATTGCTGCTGCTGGCTTCCACTCCAGGTAGCAACCAGGAAGGCAGCAGCCGCAGCCTTTTCACAGCCGACAGAAAACCCTTCCTCCATGGGGGGCTCCCAATAAACTTGCCACCGCCGTTCGAGAAGCGCTGGTGCGGCTCCTCTTTCGACTGGCTAGCTGTGGCAACCGACTACGAGATTGACAAGAAGCAGCAGCACAAAGTTGCTTTGGGCGTAAGCCTCCTCAACCCCTTCACGGGCGCCACCATTCGCCTTCCTCCAATCATTATGAGACGCAGGAAGGACGCCCACTTTCGGCCCCACCACGAGTATTGGTGCTATAAAGTGGTGCTATCCGCCGACCCTGTTACTGACCCCGACACCTTCGAGGCGGTTGCAATGTATGGCGCCTGGTGTCGGTTGGCCCACTACAAATCGGGTGCTAAGTGTTGGACATACGTGCCTGCGAATGCTAGGATACAACCAACGGCGGGAAGCAAATTTAAGAAGGTGTGGCATTGCTTTGATGCCCTCCATTACAGGGGGAAGTTCTATGGGCTATTCAATGATGGTCTCATTTTTTCCATTGAGCCAGGAGACAACCTGACACTCAAGACCACTGTTCCGCCGCCCAGTTTTAAGGATTATGATCGTTCCTGCAAGCAGTATATTGTGGAATCATCCACTGGTGATTTGTTGGTCGCTAGGCAAAAGCATCGTAAGTCGAAAATTTTTAAGGCAATTGATTCCCGCAGTGGTGGCACCTGTGATCACGAGGAGGTGAAAAGCCTAGGAGACGATTCCCTCTTCGTTGGGAGCAATAGATCAGTGGCCCTCCCAGTCTCCGAGGCTGGACGTGCCTTCTTGCCGGGATGTCGAAAGAACTGCGTCTGCTTCACTGATGATGAACATGAGAATTTAACTAATGATTTGGAGATGACATGCTACAGCTTAGATCAGGACGTCAGCCAAGACTGGCATTACGATGAGGGGGGGTCCTTCAGACACCCGCCACGAGAATTTAAGTGATCCTGTGCCTGTGCCTGTGGAGATGACATGCTACGACTTAGCTCAGGTAGACTGGAATCTCGAGGATGATCCTTCACACACCCACCACCCTTGGCCTCCTCCAATTTGGATTGAGCCCAACTTCACTCCATTTAGAAATTCAGTCCCTTAAATTATTTTTTATTTTTATTATTATGAACGAGTTTTTTTGATCATGGTGCCATCCGGGATGGGACAATTGTTTTTTTTTCTTAAACCAAAAATAAAAAATCTCTTTTTGAGCTCTTCTAATGTATTTTAGGAGACTAATACGAAGTGAAGTAAGGATGTTTGTGTATATATTATATATGTCTGTGATGTTTTTAACTATGACCGATAATTAATTAAAAAAATCCTCAACATATAAAAGCTTAAATGCAAAACAATTTTATGTATTTTTTAATTACATTACACCATATAATATTAGAGCAATACTAGGTACAACCAGGTATTGAGTAATCTTTGGATAACCGTGATAACGTGATGACCTATCAATTCATCAAAGGGGGAGAGAAAAAAAATCATAACCGTTCAATCTCTCACGATTACGTGAAGATGTCACAAGCCTGTTGCACAAATATTTATTCATGATATTGAACTCACAAATTAATTGTATGGATATTTATATTACATTGAATGTTCAAACACTATCCAATTGAGACAGATTTTTTTTTCTAGTTGGTGCAAGATCCTAAGCACCAATATGCATAATTTGGTAGACCCTCAATCTAAGCACTAATGTGGCATAACCATTAATATCCGAAGCACAACATCATACGTTAAAAGTTCTTTAATCTTGAAAAGCTTAGAATTCAAGGCTTTCTTTAGGACAAAACACCAAGATGACATGGCGAATAGAATTGTTGATGGTTGTGTAAAATAATAAATTGCACTTTTGAGACTTATATATTGTAGTTGTTTTAACTCATTAGTAGTTGTGTATCAACGTAAGAACATTATGAACTAACGTGAGGAATTCCAAAAAATTATGCCAAGCAAGGACTTTAGTAACTAGAAACGAGGAATTCCAACAAAGCCAGGTATAGTGGCCGAAAATATTTTGCAATAGATGATCTCATTTTTTCCCGCATTAAATATACATTTTACAGTGACATTCATCACAAGAAGTACAAAATTAGGGACCTTTCATACAAAACTTTAAGTATCTTGATGTTAGTTCCAAATAATAGACGAGTAAATTTGAGTCACCAAAACAGTGTCGTCCATAAAAAGTTGAACTTGGCCGAAAGATGAGCAACACCCCTAGTCAAATGGCAGAATACATGTTTATGTAAGGTTTTTCGAAACACTTATGTTGGATCCTATTTTGTCCTGGATTAGACATATTTCATCAAATTTTATTTTGTAATATCACCTTTGCTTGCCACAAGCATTTTGTAAGATAATAAGAGCCATGACCGTAGACCTGAAAATGCTCAATTTCAGCGACCTATTCAGAAAGGCCTTTAAATGTCAAAGAGTTAGTTCGAGCAATAGAAAATCAATTTTAGCGATTGGTGCCTTCGACCATGCTTGATTTCGAGGTCGAACAAAAAGTTCAGATCAAAACAATGATCGAGCCACTAACGACGGTCAAATGATAATTGACCTTCAAAATAACACTTTGGATTAGGTCACAAATCACATTCTCTTACTCTATTCGTTGTTTCGAGAATTTATATATATATATATATATTACATAAATTCACTTTCGGATTATTTTTTAAAAATAAAATTAGAAATAAAAAATAAAATAAAAAGCATTTTTTTTATGATAAAATAATTTCATTATTTGACATGAAAATAAAATTATTTTAAAATAAAAAAAACACGAGATTATGATATCCTAAATTTAAAAATAATTTTTAATTTTTTTTTTAAAAATCCGAATCGCTTAATCGATCTAAACCTAAGAACATCCTTTGCTTTATCGCTTTAGTAGAAAAAGTCAAAAACCTATACGCCGCTCTCTCTTTTCCCACCTGTGTCTTGTCCACGTGTCGGTGTCTTATTGGTTTAAAAAAAGAGAAAACAAAAACAGAAAACAAGAAAACAGAGCCACATTCGCCTTATCTCCATCCTTCGTCGTCTTCCCCTCTCTATCTCTCTCCCACGGCGTCTTCTTCCCCGCGTCACAGCAACCACGCCAGTCGGACCACCGCCCTCATGCCCGGCCAACCTCCTCCAATCCTGCCCACGCCACGCCCATACCGATCCGATCCTAATCGCCCCACCCGAGCCAAGCGGTGGCCACACCTAACCACCCCCGCCGCTTCGATTCAAGCATAAACCCTAGAATCCGGCCTCTATATAAACCTTATGGATCAATGGATCGCGCGCGGGCTCTCCCCCTCTTTGGTGGAAATCGAAGACAAAAAAAACCCCAGACCATCTTCTTCTTCAAACCCTTTAAGAGCCCCCACCGGCCACTATCACTTCCAAACTGGAATCCGAGCAACCGACGTTGCCACGTCAATCTGTCGACATCAATAGCGCCGGCCACTGCACCCATCGGCCGCCGTTCCAAGCTCCGCCGACCGCCACCACCGTCGTCACCGGTCACCCCTAATTGACCACCATCCCTCCTCATCCTCAAGTCCAAACCAGGACCGTCCTAATGATTTGCTGTAGCCCCTGCGTGTTTTCAAGGGACTGAAGAAGGAGAATAAAAGAAAGCGAGGAGCACGGAAAAGGGCGATCCAGAGGTTACACTTGCCGGCTAGTATCCGAGGAGAGCAGAAGAGGACACCACAACCTGCGCAATTGAATAAAGGAGCCACCTTTGAGGAGCACAGCGGCTGACCAGTCTTCAAGGACGACAGGGAGGAGACGTCAGCTTGAAAGTTTGAAGCAGAAGAGTGCTATTGAAAGATTTATTTTGGGTCTTGTTTGGTCGGTTTCCTTTCTTGCTGCTTCATTTATTTGATTGTTATTATGTGTGTTCCTGACTGCTTGCCTCTGTGAATGATTATTATGGGTCACATGCAGTTGCTTTTCTTGCTTGTCTCTGTTTACCTCGCCCGGCTTCTCATATTTTTAATTAATCATTTTTTGTTTATTTTTGGTCGAGGTGCTGCTGGTTGTTTGCTGTTCTGTGGATGGACATTCTGACTGTTCT